>CAIGRO010128397.1:0-20752 GCA_903798355.1 Fraxinus baroniana
GAATATAGTAATTTTTTCTAATTGTTTAAATTTTTTATTTCTTTTTTTTTTACTTTTTGGTAATTGGAACAAATTTTAGACGCAATGGTAGAAAAAATTATCACTTTAATGGACAATTTCCATAAAAAATGAAGTCAAACGGACATCAAACTTTCAACATTTTCCAGGTGGAAAATTATACCAATCAAACACAATTAATTACAATTCCTAGTAAAACAAATTCCAGGCAATTCAATTCCCAGGAAAACATTTTCTTTCCACCCATTTTCTACCCTTGCAATCAAACGGACCCTAAGGTTTTACTTGTACTATCATTCAAAAGGTAACACGTGATGATCAAATGTACAATTTCCAATCAATTAAGGACTAGCTAGCTATGACATGTTAGTCAGAGACTACGGTGGCCAATAATTTAAGCCCGAGACCAACTTTTTATAACTTGAAATATTGAGGACCTCCCTTGTAATTTTCTCAAAAATGAAAAAAAGGCTGGTGAACGACGTCGTAGCATCCAAAGATTCGAAACAACGTCGTATTTCGCTACTTACAAACCATATATATACACGTGTCTATAGTGTGGCAAAAAGTCTTGCGGGGGCGTCGATTGGATCAAGGAAAGCGCTGAGCCGTGGAGAGGGCCACAGATGCTTTGATGCATTCAATTATTCATTATGTTTCTCTCTCTAAATCTACAATTTTCAGCCTGATTTAATTTCTTTTGTTTGGAAAAAGAACAAATAAGGGAAAACCACTTAAAATCTTGGCAATTTTTTACTGTTAAATTGGATGGAACCGCGTGTGGGGAATAAATTCCAGCTCGGCCGGAAAATTGGCAGCGGCTCGTTCGGAGAGATCTATCTAGGTCTGTTTCTTTTTTTCCCTTTTTGTGATTTATGGTTTTGATTATTGGGTTTGTTCGATATGATTGGCGTAATATTTTTAATTTGTTTTGTATTTGGCAGGTACTAATATACAGACAAATGAACAGGTTGCTATTAAGCTGGTGAGCGAATTGAATATTCTAATTGAAAAAAATAGGTTTTTGTGAATATATTTTTTTCTCCGAACTATTTACTAGTGCATTTCTTTGAATTAGACTTACTATAGAGATATAATTAAGAAATTGAGGGTGATCGACTCTCATCTGGATTATGCTTCTGTAGTTGTGTAATGGTGTCAGCGATTTAGAAATGTTCCTTGATGGGTTTGATAGTGATCTTTACTGTTTATACTAGCTAATAAATAGGTTGAAAGAAAATTATATGGTGACATGTAATCCTATTTCTTAATTTATATAAATCAAGAGAGTGAGACTAGAAATATATTTGTAAAAGGAACCTGTTGATGTCCCATTCCTGTGGTGTTTTTGTACGGTAGACTGGATGCAGTTTCATATCATGCAATGAAGGTTCTTGCTGTCCATGTATTATATATGTTATGGTCACTTGGCTGCGTCATCTTAGTTTAGGTACTTAAAAGCAGGCTGTGGAGGCAGAAAGCTGTTCTTGTAAGCTTTTGAAGTTCTGTTTGGGTAATAATATACGCGCTGATTAAATTCTCATATTGTTGTGGCCTAATTATAACTAGATTGTTAAAGCACGGTTCGATACCAAATATGGGTTTGTTTGGAGTTGAGATTGTCTGGTGCGACAAGCCATAAAGGAAGTGTGTTTGAAAGATATAGAATTGTGTTCAGGAGAGATACGTGGAGAAATGCTTCACAGAAAAGTGGTGAAGGAAGTGGAAATAAACTTCCTGCTAACCAACAAAAAAATGTCTAAAATAACTAACTTTTCTCCACTTTCCTGCATTCAAATGACATGGAGCTTTAGTGCATTAATTGTAGTTATTTATGTATTGTTAAGTGCCTTTAGACAATACTATATTGCTGAGTTAAAATTGGAAAGAATGATGGCAATCAGGGAGTTTGAGATTGCGAGTGTAAAGTTTTTCCCATGAATTGTGTTGACTGTGGAATTTGATCTCAGAAGCATTTGAAATGACTTATACTGGAAGCATTCAGTTTCATTATGACAATTAGCCCGTCTATAACATGAAAAGGGTACTGAACTACTGATTTATGGAAGACATTTGACTCCAAGATGCTGAACCCTTTCCAGGCTCTTTATGTTTGTTTTTGTGTGCGTGTGTGTATTTGTTTGGACGGGGATTTGCTTATCAACTACTATTTTGCTTTTAACTGTCACCAATTGCTCTTGCTGTTTACATTCAGGAAAATGTCAAGACAAAGCATCCCCAGCTACTCTATGAGTCTAAGTTGTACAAATTGCTACAAGGAGGAAGTAATGATCTGTTTCATTTCCTCCAATTCCTTCTCTTGTTTTTCATTTTACTATTTAATGGTTATTACTTTGATGTCCTTATCAGTCGGCTATTTTTTTTCCATTTTGGTAGCTGGAATTCCAAATGTTAGATGGTTTGGAGTTGAGGGAGACTATAATGTCCTTGTGATGGATTTATTGGGACCTAGTCTTGAAGATTTGTTCAACTTCTGCAGTCGGAAACTGTCTCTAAAGACTGTTCTCATGCTTGCAGATCATATGGTAGTATAGTTTGTTTGCTTGTCACTGGTTAGGAATTAAAGAAGTTTGCTCTTCAAATTCTTCTCCTGACATTGATTTCTTTTATTCTCAGATTAACCGGGTTGAGTTTGTTCATTCTAAATCTTTCCTGCATCGGGATATTAAGCCTGATAACTTTCTTATGGGCTTAGGAAGGCGTGCAAACCAGGTTTGATTCAAGTTTTCCTCCGATCTATCTTAGTGTTATTTATTTGCCATAACTCTATCAATTATGTATAGGTATATATTATTGATTTCGGACTTGCAAAGAAGTATAGAGACTCCTCAACTCATCAACACATTCCATATAGGCAAGTTCTCTAGAATTTTTATGGTTTATTGATCGTAATTCAAGAAACATAGTTAGATGCTTGTGAGCTACCTTCCCTAATATTCTCTTCCTGAAGTGTAATACGGAATGGAGATACTTGCCTTTTGTTTTTGCCACCTGGGTGTTCTGTGTGCATTATCTCGTATTCAGTACATTTTTATCTTGCAGGATTCTCTTGATTTGTATACTTGATTAACTTTGCTCAGCAAAATAATACTTTTAAATGCAGAGAAAATAAAAACTTGACTGGTACAGCTAGATATGCTAGCATGAATACTCACCTCGGTATTGGTAAGCTTGCAAGTTATATCAATTCGCTTTCTATTCTGACATTCTATGACTGCTATCTAGTTAAGCATTGATTTTATTTTTGGTTCTGTTGTCTGGCCTTCACAGAACAAAGTCGGAGGGATGATTTAGAATCACTTGGATATGTTCTTATGTACTTCTTGAGAGGAAGGTATCTATCTCTATCAAACCCCAACCCCCACCACGTTTAAGTATCTTCCGACCATATATGTGCTTATTATCTCCGAAATATTTAGTCTCCCGTGGCAGGGCCTGAAAGCAGGAAATAAGAAACAAAAGTACGAAAAAATCAGTGAAAAGAAAGTTTCTACCTCTATTGAGGTAATAGATGGTTCACACTTCATCTGGACAGTGGTAAATTTTCTATGTCAGACAACTGATATTCAAGCTTATGTTCCTACAGGCTTTATGTCGAGGATATCCTACGGATTTCGCATCTTACTTCCACTACTGTCGATCACTTAGGTTTGATGATAAACCAGACTATGCTTACCTGAAGAGAATTTTCCGTGACCTTTTTATTCGTGAAGGTTTTGTTATATTTTCTCGCCATGCATTACAATATTAATATTCTTTTATTTGAATGCTCTCTTTTTTACCCTTCATCATGCTTACCTTGTTCTGCCTCACCTTCTTCTCCCACCCTGCAGGTTTTCAATTTGACTATGTATTTGACTGGACGATTTTGAAGTATCAGCAGTCACAGCTTGCCAATCCTCCATCTCACGCCCTTGTAAGTAACGTCAATTTTACACGGACCTTCTGATACATACGAGATACAAATAGCATAATGATTTTTGGGACAGGCAACTGGTGGAACAAGTTCAGGAATGCCTCGTGCCAATATTGATAGGCAATCAGGTTGGTCTTGTGCATTTTACCTATTTCCTAGTATTAAATTCCAAGTCCTGTGACTTGGGTTTCTCTATCATCTAGCTGTTCAGTGTACCAATTAGCTATATGCAATTGTTTATTTTCATTTCTACATTTTCTCTTTAACTATGATTTTGCTGATAAGCTGCTTCTCTACCATCCCACTACTGAGAATAATTTTGTAATGTTTTGCAGGTGGTGAAGAAGGAAATGCAACTGGTCTGTCTTCTGCAAATGCAACTCGTGGTAGAAACATTTTGAGTTCTGGAAGCTTATTGAAACAAAAAGGCCCAGTTGCTAATGACTCGGCCATGGACAAAGACGTAAGACAACTCTTACTCTCCCTCCCCTCCCCATCCTCCGGCGTGCTCTTTGCTGTTTAGTATCCTTGTGGTAATATGTGAAATTTTGCCTGGAGAGGCTAAATATTATAGAAGTCCCTTTTTATGCACAGTTGTGTATGCAGTATTGTAACTACTTCTGATGTCAATATATAGCAGTCCCTTTTGTTTTGTCCCATTTTGTACTTCCTCTAGTAATGCTTTGTGCAGTTACAGTATTTTAACTACCTCTGGTAATGCTTTGTGCAGTTACGGAGTTCTAATATCTTCCGGTCAAGTGGATCTTCAAGGCGACCTGCTGTATCCGGTAGCCGTGATCCAGTGTTCACAGGGAATGATTATGACCCTTCACAGAAAGACACACTCACAGGAGGACTCCGCAAAATATCCAGTGCTGCTCAAAGAAGCTCACCAGCCTTATCATCTGATCACAAACGCACCACCTCTAATATAAAGAATTTTGACTCTACCCTCAAAGGTATAGAGAGCTTAAACTTTAAAGACGAGAGGTTGAATTATTAGGCGCACTTTTAGCCGTTCCTTCTCACTCGTTCCCTCGTACTGTGAATTTTGGAGTGGTATACATTCCTGGCACGCGGGAGGGTGTATAGTACGGAAAGCTACTCGATGGAATTTAGACGAGTACAAATCGGAACAATGCAAAGACCACACAGAGAGATCAAGAAGTTGCAGAACCAAGTTAAATCTTTCTTGCTTATTATCAATACAGTTAAATTGATTTGCTATGGATCCAATTATGTTTATGTTTTTCTATACTATCACAGTTTAATTTCCTTTTTGAGGTATAATGGATTGTCATGTAAGATGTATGATTCTTTGTACAATTTTGTGATGAGTTGGTGCTCTGGTTTAGCTTTGCAAAGGATTCATGCATACAAGTTGTACACGTGTGGAGGAGTTGTGTGTTTGGTAAATAGTACTAGATAGAAATGGTCAGTATAATTTTATCTTATTTTTTGTGTTTGATACCAAATGTCAACTCATAAAAGAATTACCAACAACATAAATCAAGTTTTATCCTTGTTTGGATGAAATTAAATATTGGGTAAATTAGAGTTGGGTGTTCAAACTTTTTTAGTTTTGGATTCTCAATCTATTTGAATTAGTGAATTTCCGTGATAAACTGTACATGTATGCATTAAAGTTGCATGTGATCTTCACATAATTCACTGTTATCTCATTCCAGTTGACAGTGGTAGGTCGATTTTCGTTGCATGGGGACTCAAATGCACGTAATTCAATAGGTGGGGAACTCAGAAGAAGTCCTGTTCCATCTGGTTCATCATCATGTTTTGGTACATTTCCTTCTTTTCTTTTTGACATTTTGGCTGAGATTATACTGCTCTTGTTGACGAAAAGTTTTTAACTTAAGGCACCACTTATTTTTCTCGACTTTTCATTATTGTGTATGCACACGATATTGAAGTAAACAAATTGCTCTTTTTCCCTTCATTTTATTTGCAACTTGCATAAAATTAATTTATTATCGTTACTTATTATGTCACGTATACATCATTCTTTACACTATGTCACGTGACAACACACCATCGGATAATTTAAAAAATTAAACAATTTTTCCTTCCATATTTTTTTAACAACACATCAAATGTCATGCTTGATATAACTTGAAACATACATCTATCATTTTTTATAGTATAATACAACATACTATCATAACAAGAAATTCTATACTCAGTATCCAATAATTCAATATTCTTTACGTCGAAATAATTAATATCGTTATAATAACTTTTACTCTACAAAGAAGAAAAATTCATTATAATTTCTTGTTAATGCATATATCGTCCATGTCCGTTTTGCATTGCTTTTAAAAAGTCAAAATGAGCTTTTGAAATCATGTCACCAATTTTATAAAAGTATTTTTGATAATCAGAAAAGTTTTTATAGTAAACTTTCTCTAAAAGAACTTTCGAAATAGGAAGTGTTTTTAAAAATTCATTTTCAAACAAAAATCAAGAAAACTTTTCTACATGAACTAAAAAAAGAAACAAAAGCTATGTCCAACGAGTCATAAGTAAATTTTGTTAGTAAAAATAACTTCAAAGAGATTTTACACTTAGGGTCCGTTTGATTGCGAATGTGAAAAATGGTTGGAAAGAAAATGAATTCCAGAGAATTTAATTGCTTAAAAATTATTTTACTGAAAATTGTAATTAATTGTATTTGATTGGTATAATTTTCCACATGGAAAATATTGAAAGTTTGGTATCTCTTTGACTTTATTTTTCATGAAATTGTCCATTAAAGTAATAATTTTTTTATCATTGGGTCTAAAATTTGTTCCAATTGCCAAATTAAAAAATAAAAAAATTCATATATCGAATATTATTCGTTTAACTTTTTTTTACATGAAAATGTCAATAACATTAAATTTTTTCTAATTACCAAAAAATAAAGCAATTCCATTTTGTCAAGAAAATGGATTCCCACCTATTTGACAAGAAAGTCAATTCCTTAAAAACATGGAAAATTGGTTGATGTGAAACAAGCAAGATTGGTAATTCCATGACAAATTTTGTCAATCAAAGGAAATTGAATTCATTTTCCATTTTTTTTGAAAAATTAGGCTTATCAAATACCACCTTATATCTTTTGAAATGACAAAATTGCCCATTACAATGTACTATTGCATTAGGGCTACCGATTCTAAAGTTCAATATTCCTTCCTTGTTCGTTATCGATTCCATCCATTCCTTTACTTTCGTTTTTTCCAATGTTCACAATTTCTCTCTCTAATTGACGACTCAGTAAATTCTCTCTCTTCTATTTCCAAAATAATCTATTTGTCTAATAGATCTCCAGCTCATAATTCTTCCAACAAAATCAGAGATCGCATTTAAGGTACACTGTGGATTCGACTTTTCAAATTTAGTGAAAAATCTGTTTATGTTTTGTCACTTTTATTGGTTAAGATCTTGATTTTTGGCTTTATTGTAGTTTAATTATAATTCTCTTTCTGTATGTTTACATGAAACCCAATTAAAATTAATCGCCGAGTAATGGTTTATATATATATATATATATGGGTTCTTATGCGATTCAGCTGAAAGTAACTGTGGGTGGGATCGAATAATTTTCAGATAACAATTAGTTAAATTACTTGACTTTCCTAGTTTGTTGTTTTACATCGATTAAGATCAATTTATATTTGCATTGGGTATTTACATGCGAAACTATGTTCACAGGGAACGCAAGTTTGGAATTTCTCCCTTTCTATTGATCCGGGTTTTTTACACTAAATAGTATTAAGGGAGGCAAAAAAATTAAAATCTCGTTAGTTACTTTCCAATTATCTTATTGTCGTCGGAGCACCAAACATGCCCACCGTGTATAATTGAAGCAAGAATTTTAGCTAGCATATCCATGTTTGATGAACGCGTGTTTAAGTGTTTGTGATTCAAAGACTTCCTTCTGGATAAATTCATCGTAAGATTACAGTGCTATTGATATATATTGTGATGACACATTGACACGAGTATATCACAGACATCGTGAAGCTTCTAATGATTTGGTCTAAGGGGTTGTTTGACAATGTGTTCGATAAAAGTTTTAAGAGATTTCGATAAAAGTTGATCAAATATATAAAGTTGTGAGTCCATGAATGCGTGGTTTAAAATTAATCGGTGACTTTGGCCTTGACATTTTTAAAAGCTTTCAAGCTTTCCCAAACCAAGCACATATATTTGTGGTAAATGGAGAATTTTTTGTAAATTTGTGTTACTCTTGTATCTTTGTGTATGCAGCTGCGTCTATTTTGTGTGCTGTTCAATAATTTGTGATTCGTCCTTGGAATTATCAGATCTAGTTGATTGTGGAAATGGCTGATAAAAGTTCACCAATTAAAAACCCTAACCATGCGGCTGATGGTAATGAACCTTCTGAGAATGAGAATGAAGTATCAATTGATTCCCTGGCAAGGAAGGTTCAAGAATCTCTATCGCTTGCTAAGAGGCACAAGTTCTGGGAAACCCAACCTGTTGGGCAGTTCAAGGATCTTGGGGATACGAGCCTGCCTGAAGGCCCAATTGAGCCTCCAACTCCCCTGACTGAAGTCAAACAAGAGCCTTACAATCTTCCTGGTCCTTATGAGTGGATAACTTGTGATATGGAGTCTGAAGAGATGTGTATAGAGGTGTATAATCTCCTGACAAATAACTACGTCGAGGATGATGAGAACATGTTCAGGTTCAACTATTCAAAGGAGTTTCTTCAGTGGGCACTTCGCCCTCCGGGTTATTTTAAGAGTTGGCACATTGGAGTGAGAGTGAAGACTTCGAAAAAATTGGTTGCATTCATCACTGGGATCCCTGCAAGAATCCGTGTTCGAGATGATATTGTTGACATGGCCGAGATTAATTTTTTGTGTGTCCACAAGAAACTTCGATCAAAAAGACTCGCTCCAGTCATGATTAAAGAGGTCACCAGGAGGGTTCATTTAGAGAATATCTGGCAGGCCGCTTATACTGCAGGTGTTGTCCTTCCAACACCCATTACGACTTGTCAATATTGGCATAGGTCTTTAAATCCGAAAAAGCTTATCGATGTCGGATTTTCTAGGCTTGGTGCGAGGATGACAATGAGCCGAACAATAAAGCTATATAAGTTACCTGATCAAACAGCAACTCCTGGGTTCAGAAAGATGGAACCCCATGACATTCCTGCAGTTACTCGTTTGCTGAGGAATTACTTGAAGCAGTTTATTGTTGCACCGGACTTTGACGAGAATGATGTGGAGCATTGGCTACTGCCCCAGGAAAATGTTGTGGATAGTTACTTGGTCGAAAGTCCTGAAACTCACGAGATAACTGACTTCTGCAGTTTTTACACCCTCCCATCTTCTATACTTGGCAGTCATAACCACTCCACTTTAAAGGCTGCGTATTCTTATTATAACGTGTCCACAAAGACTCCATTGCTTCAGCTGATGAATGATGCACTTATTGTTGCCAAGAAGAAGGATTTTGATGTTTTCAATGCTTTGGACGTTATGCATAATGAGACTTTCTTGAAGGAGCTGAAGTTTGGCCCTGGGGACGGGAAACTCCACTACTATCTTTATAACTATCGACTAAAACACGTTTTGAGGTCATCAGAACTTGGGCTTGTACTCTTATAGTTTGAGCTCGGGAAATGATTCTGCCGTGCTTATGAGAATAAGCATTTTTGGTAACTGTAAGAATTTTTCACGTTTCATGTCTAAAACAACCATGCTCTTATACTTCGTTTGCATCTATGATTAGAATTGAGACTTTAAATCTCATACAAATGAGATTAATTTTGTGACTGAACTTTTGATGTTTTGAGTTTCATGAGCAAATTGTCAAATGTTGAATCGTGATTGTTCGTAGTAGGCAAAAAAAGGGTTGGTGGCTCCAACGTGCTTTTGTTGAGTGTTCGTATTCCTCGATATATACTTGTTGGCCATTCTTGAAATTTCTAATGCACAAGATTCGCGAATTGTGAGTTGTGGTTGGAATGAAATCCGAGGATCCCAATTGCTGTAGTTTTTTAACCTCTCATGAATTATATTTGAAATCATGTGCTAGTGTCGTATAGTAAGAGGATTAGGAAAAATTTTAAAGTTCGCAGTTTGAATGCTAAAAATCACAAGAGTTCCATGATCAATAGAACAAAGTTAATAGAGTAAAGAGTGGTACAAACTAACACGGTTTGTTGCAATTATAAAGTATCTAGTTACTTTAGATCTTTCATAGCATATGACTCTTCCAACTTTTAATTCTCTTGGCACTTGAATCCCCGAAGACAAGGATTTAATTGTTGTATCGAAAAGGCAAGTTAAAATGTTGTGCGATGTGCACTTGATCATTTTTTTGCTTGGAAAGCCGACTAGGTCTGTTTGGTACATCTGTCGTGGGTAGAGCTTTGAGCAGTGAAACTTTTAATAGTAAAAAATACTAACTAAAATTAAAAAAAAAAATACAAAAGGAAATAAACGAGAAATATAAAAGTAACTTTTCACAAGTATTTTTAGTAAACAGCTAATATTTCAAAGCTACAAGTAAATCATAGAAGGGCTGTAATGAGCAACGGTTCTTAGAATCCTAGCAAAATAAGAAACCGGCCCTAAGTCTACAAAGAGCTCAAGCCTGTTGCCTTCTAACTAGCGCAAATAGTTCCCACACGCAGCTATAATACCGAAGAACGTCTCCATAATCAACTGGATTTATATACACTAGTAATTTAGCATGTACGATGATATGCTAAGCGAACGGTTTCACCTCTTGAACCTGAAAATGCAACAAATGAGAAAGAAACGGTTATTTTGAATTATTTACTCATAAGCGAGTTTTTAACTTTAGCCAAAAATTAGGATAAGAAAAGCAATAGCAGTACTCACATTTCTCAAAAATCTCTTTGGCAAGCAACAGTACTGAATCTGCATCTTCGGCCATTGTCGAGACCCTGTCAGCCTCTTTAACTGCTTCTGCTGCCACAAATGATTTGTTGTCTGCCTCAGCAATCTTGTAGGCTGCAGTCATAGCAGCATCTTCCACTGTTTCAGCGGAAATGACTAATCCTGAATTCTGTACCGGCCTTGGTCTGATATCTTTTTGTTTAGGTATAGGTGTTTTCGTCCCCAAAGCATCTTTGATCTTGTAGCGGTTGTGGACCTGCAGGTTATAGCATATATGAAAGACAGATAACCAAAGGTACCATATATTATATCCCCTACTGATGCAGAAACAACGAGGACGGGAGGAGAGGGGTCCGCCAGAATGAAATCAATGTAACCAATCCCCTTCACCAGGAAAATAAATAAAGGACACGCATCAACAAGCTTGTAATGTTGGCTTTCTCTGCACCTCGTTCGCTTAGTTGATACAATGCATAGATGGGTTTCAGCTGAGTCGTCAAAATGACGCACAATAAAATGGCCCAAGCTTATACAATCGGTCCACAAACGTAACGTGCTCCGGTGATGAATACAAACTAGGTGCCAAACCCATCATCAAGGCTAACTGTGACCTGTTTCTGACTGGGAATGATTTAGCCCCTGTTTGACAGCTATTTTTGTAAAGAATGAGTTTTTGAATATTAATTTTTCGGAGAATGTGTGGTTACAAAGTGGGAAAAGTTTTGGGTTTGCGAGAAGAATATTTTATTGTGACTCTGTTGTTGAAAAAGAGTATATGAGGGAAAGAGTTTTGAAAGAATGGTTACCAAAAAGGGCCTTAACAAAATTTTGAGAGTCTCCATGGTGAAGTGAACAAACAACCTGAAAAGCAATGCACGTCCAAACACAGATGTGTGCAATAAATTGAGGATCACCTAGCCCTTCAAATACACAAGCATCATATAATTTATAGATAAACTGTACCTTATCATTTTCATTACAAAAGCAGCACGACCGATGCATTTATAAACATTAAGTGCAGCAAGCCCGACTAGATACATGTACAAACAAAAATATTAATTTGAAACAAAAGCAAGAAACCACAAGTACATGTTTCAAGTTCAGATTGTTGTCAAACTAAATCTTGTAGGCCACACCAAAAGATAACCAACTTCATTGAAATTAGTTATTTAAATAGTATGCTATAACCAATCTTTTGGCCAATAGAGAAAACAAAGAGATTGCAGCATTTTATGTCAGTGAAAATATTCAAAAGCCATTACAAATGCAGAGAATGATACTTAGGTCAATATCATGATGAATATTCAAGAGTAGCCCATATCTCCAACAGGCAACAGGTTCAAGCACCATCAAATCAGTAAACACTGTAGTGCAGGAAAGAATATTATCATTTGAGACGCCGATTAAGGATTGAGAAAATCAAATACCTTCTCAAGTTTGCCTTGCAAGACGAGTCTCCTCAGCTTTGAACTCAATAATCGTCTGAAATTTTGTGGCACTTCATGCTTTTGCTGTTAGAAATAAGATATTTACATTAAATGTTGAACTCAAATTCAATTACAATTCAAAAAAAAAACACAAAGGTATTAACAAGGCCAACTTCTGGCAGCCCTTCGCTGCTTGCATGGAAATTTGAAGTAGCAGGTGACATTTTTTTTTAACTTCACCCCTTAAGACTCGAAACCCAGTCACCGACCTCGTGTGGTAGGTGATAAATTAAACTGGCATTTCTTACAGAAACTTCTCTTTTCCACAAAACGCAAAAAGTTACCAAAAGCTATTCACATTTGACAAACAGTTTAACTGAGATGTGAGAAATTGCACAAATAAATGGTGGATTACTATTAAATTCCACTTTCTTTTCAAATTTCAGTTGAAGTAAAACACATAATCAAACTTTTTCTTGCTGCTCACATGACAAGACACTTTTAAGTTCACAAACTGCAGAAGAAATTTCTTTGAAATGGTATTGTGAATTTCTAATTGATGGATTTCCTTTTTCTTTTTGGTATGTTCACGTCGCATTTCTGGTTGACTCAAAACATGCCAAACAAGGTGCAACAGAGTTTCTTTCAAATAGAACTTAATCTTTCCATCATTAAATTCAATTTAGTGAAGAAATTAACAGGAAAAAAATAGAAAAAAAAAATTAGTGAAAGGGAGCTGACTTCTTCAGTATAAAATGTAACACAAGAAGTTCAAGGAAACATGTCTAGAAATTTCTTTTTGATGAATTCATAGTAGCTGCAATAGGAGGCAAAATAGACTAGCCTGGGATATAAACAGAAAACCATAACTCTGTAAGAGAAATCAAGAATCTCGAAATACATTTGCTTTTAGATTATGCTGATTTTATGATTCAAGAATCCCACTACCTAGAGTCCATCTATAAGACACCAATTTTTTTTTATACAGCACTCTTTCAGTAATATGATGACAATGCTGCCTTGAACTGTTCACAAACCATTTATAAACTTACTTTATAAACTCTTCCTCAAAAAGTCTAAACTCTTAAGGCTCACTTTCAAGTTGATAAATTATGATAAACTGGTTAAATTGTCAAAACAAAATGATACTTAGGATGTTAATCTCTGAAACTACTTTTACACCACTTCATACAAATCCTCCTAGACAAAGCAGAAATAAAAAGAGAACAGTAGAACATCCACTGACCTCAATAAATTCCACAATAGCGCCAATATTGGATCCATTGGAGTCTTTGACAGATAAAAGTGCTTCAAATATCATGGCGTTGTACCTAAAAAGCATCATGCATCCAGTGAGAAAGAAATATATGCCTATGCAACAATTTCTTAGTAAAACCAAACGTAGCTCAACACAACTTTTAATACATTATGAGAACATACATATAGACAGAAACTAGTAATTGTATATATAAAAGCAAAGCAAATTCAATTTACTCCCAGAATGAAGAAACACAGGACCAACATACAGCGAATCAGACGCCTTTAAAAAACCTAATTCCTACCAACCTTTTCCTATATTCTTACTTCCTTTTGACGAAAATATTGTTAGAAAGCATTATAACAAGGAAAATGACAAAACAATACCCTGGAGCATTTCTGAAGTCCCTTGGGCTTCTGGAAAAATCATCAACAGCATCAGCCTCGGCAACTAAGTTTTCAGTGGTGGGAGTGGAGAGAGCTTCAGATGAAATTGTTTTTACTCTAGATGCCTTAGATTTTTCTCTAGAGCACTGTCCATAGCTAATACTCATGTTCCGCCATTTGTCCTGTGTAAATGAACCAAAACAAAGACAAATAAATACAATGAGCAACAAAAGTATAGAACATAAATACATGAGCAAAGGGCCAAGTAAATTCAGGGAGACATATCTACTACTTAACACAAATATAAAATAAAATAAAAGATATGATAACCTGCATCAATTTTCTTTTTCTTTTACACATTTTACCTATTTATCTGCCTCGGTTGGATATTTTAATCAAGATAAAGGTATCTTTTGTATATTTATAAATAGCTTGAGTGTCATAATAAATCTTCATTTGAACTCAACAGCTACACCTACTTGTGCAACAATATACTGTGATTTTGTCCTTCTAGAGGAACATCTGCTCTAACAATTCCATTTACTTATACATGTGACTACCCTGTCTTAAGTATCGGTTTTCTTGTAATATGTTTGAACCTTCATCCTTCAAAAGAAAAGTCAGCCTTGATAATTTTCTGACCAGAAGTAATCCTGTCGATTTAATTTTTGCTACGCAGATACGAGAGCCTATAGCTTAGATATCTTTACTTTGCAGGAGTTCTCTCTACAGTTCCAGGATCACTATTGTTTGACTATGGTAGCACAAAAGTCTAAAGTAAAATATTGGATTTGCAACGAGATATTTTACTTGTGCATGTTTGGCAGAGCTTAAAATTGAATCAAACTCACTCGTGAATGAATTTTTGTTCTCGACTAGGTTTAAATAAGTACTTTTCATCATATACAAGTATAAAAGTAACTTATTTTGACCACAGATAGAGTACGTTTTTTTAAGCTTATTTTAAATCTTACTATTTACTTATAATTAATTTTATCAAGATTAACCAAACATGCAGTTTATAGGCTATTTTATCATAAAACATTCTAAGCACGTTTCAAATTAAACAGAAATATGCCTCTCCATTCAAAAACAAGAACGTACAGAATTATATACACACGTGATCGAGTAATAGCGACGCTTTAATTAAAACATCCAGATAGAGAGACTAACACCAAAATTTTGAAGATTAACAGACAGTGAGATAGAATAGAGAACTTGTGTGAATGGCATGAGGTGTGAAAAAGGGAAACCTTGAGGTCGATGTTAGAACGATTAGTGAGGTAGGGAGCGAACTGAGGATCTATGAGGATGTTCTTCCACTTGCCGGTGCCGTGCTTCACCACTCCTGCTTTTAGGGCTTCCTCTTCCTCCGATGTCCACTTCACTTTCTGATTCCCCATTTTACCCCTCCCAAATCACAAAAATTAAGTACGCCTCGCCGCTGTTAGCAGTCCGGCGGAGGACTGATTTGGAATTTCGGTGGATAGCGATGGAAAATCGAATAATTTTCTAAGATCAAATACAAAAACTTTTGATTATTCAGAAATTTTACAGAATTTGTAAAATGAAGAGTGTTTATGTGCGAGCGAAATTTTCGAGGGGGAAAGTCTCTGCCGTTTCCTCTTTCTCGCTCCCGCTCGGTGGACCTCAATTTGGGCCTTTTTATACTTGTGTTTATCGACAGGGGAAATTAACTGTTAATCCCTATTCTATTTACTTTATTGTAATTGAATCCCTTTATAATTTTGTCTGTAGTATCTTTCTCGACTTTTCAATTTTGTCATTTGTGGGTCGAGCAATATGTGAAAATTTTTACACGGTTCTTTGCCAAGAGGAAAATAAATAAAATAGAAATAGAAATTCTTAGTCAAATTTGCTTATGCTTATTTGTATGTTTTATTTTGCATTTTAATTGTCTAGTTGATTATTAAAAGTTTAGTAGCTCATTCAATACCTTCTTCATAATATGAAAAATGTTCGAGGGTTGTGCAAATAGTCAAGGGTGAAATGGAAGGGTTAAAGCCATTTGTACATTAAAAATATACATTACTTTTGACATCATTCAAATTAGCAAGATTTGATTGGTGAAAAAATTGTTTATTTTTTTAAACCGTCAAATTGATTATTGTCACGTGACACAACGTAAAAAGTAATGTACATGTAACATGATTCAAAATGAAAAACCTTCATATCAAAGTTTAATGCATTCAATTATCATTTAATGTGCAAGTGTTTATGTGACTGATTTCTGGTGTACATCGTAGGCGATAGAATCACGGTTAGTGACCCACCAACATTTTGATTTTTTTTTTAAAAAAAATGTTTATTTCTTGATAAGAAATAGAAATTTAAGATGAAGTGCAGTAAACTTAATGAGTAATTTCATTTCTTGACTAACTTAAAAATTACTCAATAACTTGTTTAAAACGTAAGGTGAGACCTATTTTTCAAGAGATCCACTTGTTAAGTAATTTTTAATTATCATATTGAGTCTCATTTAACTTTTAAAAAATCATTTTTAAAATATCCACAAACAATTGAGATACGCTTACATCTGTCCAATATTGTCTAATGCAACACCACCTATATTTCAAAATGTTGGCTTCATCGAAATTTCTAGATACTCTATGTTTATATTTTCTCTGGTTTTTATTCTCTTGCATTCCACTAAATTCTTTTCAATTCAACCAAATATTCTACTAAAGGCTAGAGTTTTCTTACTCAGAGAATCTTTGGCTTGGTGCTCTCTAAAATTATATGTCGCAAGTGCACGGATACATACAAGTAATAAAGTGGATGTTGATTCTTGAATGGTGTTTCTTCCAATTACACAATAATTGATTCAAATTAACTATAAAGATATAAACAATTAAAAATTTTAAAGTTAGAAATGAAAAGAAAATAATTTTAGATTTTAATTAAACTAATAATTGCGAAAGTAATAAGATTTTAGATTTTAAATGAGTTGGGATTTATGATATCACTCGACCGTCGTTTCATTAGTATCTAAATAAAACCAAAATGTAAATCACCGAGTTACAATGTTAAACCCAATTTTTCAATTTTAGTTAGTTACCTCTCTTGAACGAAAATAATTCTAGTTGATTAGTTTTACCAACTATATCTCTATGTTGATAAAAAAAACACAATCAATCGCATTAAATCGTCATGAAAATAACTCAATGGGTCACATAGGATTATGAGTATATCTCTATCTGCTAAAACAATTTAGGGCATTAATTATTTTGGTCTAGAAAGCACAACAATCTCTAAATAATTGCACAGATCACCTAACACAATCATCCATTGGGAAAATGAATGATGGAAATGTAAACACAATAACTATTGCAACTTTAGCATTAAATGATAAATATATTGATATTAATGAAACGACGGTCAAGCTAAATCATAAATCTCAACTTTAAATACTTAGCCTATTACACAATAGAAATAGAACAAGGAAATAGAGATGAAATCCATTACAAAATGAGAGAGATAATGAAAAGATACAAGATAATAGAAGAAATCCATCCCTTGAATGTGCTAGTACTAGTTAGAGTTGAACCTGTATTGCACAATATTTTATAAATGTTGTAAAAGTAATATTTGATACCAATTTTGTTGGGAGATTTAATGAGTCTCAAAAAACCCAAAAAAATGAAATTTAGGATAGAAATTTAAGAGAAGAAAATTGTGCTCACAAAACTCAACTTCTATTATTAAATTTTTTTGTGATAGTGAATACTACAAATGGGCAATATTTTTATGCTACTTTTGGTACATAAGAATTAATTGCTAATGTATGATTTTAAACATCCATTAAAATTTATATATACATGAATAGAAATAAATTCATCTATAGTAACTTTAGAGTCATGTAGATCAAGATTTATCAAGTCAAGATTCATTGAGTTTAGATTAATGTTAATGTTAATTAATTGAGATTTAAGCACAACTAAACAAGTGCAATGTTCGTTTAAGCACAACTAAACAAAATGATGTTTAGATTCCTAGCATACGGTCAATCGTCATGGTTTTAGTATGGTATTGATGTAGAACAATTGATTGGAGAATCGGATCTACCTACAAATTTGCAAAGCATACCTACCATTCTTAAAAAAACCACTTTCATCATCTATCCATTTATGAAAAGCTATTATGTATTCATCCGCTTTACATAATTCATGTTGCTGCCTAAGTTCAAATTCAAGATAGCTCTGTTACGTATTCGCCAAAAATTTGATTGGTGTTACATATCATTGACTAAAACAAGGAAAAAGAAATAAAAGAAGCCAATCAGCCTAAGTTATTTTGTTTTTAAAAATTGAAAGATAACCAGTATCCGACGATGGTAAATTAGAATTTTCTTTGGCCAAAATTTGAAGTGATATAGAAAATGAGTTTGGAGAGCTTGTTTGAATTCCATTTTTATTGAAGAATGCATTTTGAAATAATAGATTGATGAATAATGTGTGATTAAAAAATAAAGAAAAATTTTGGATTTGCATGTAATATTATCTTATTGAAAAATATGTAGTTGAAAAGATGAGAGAAAAATATGTTTTGAAAATAATAGGGATCAAACAATGGCATATTTTGTTTCATTGTGTTAAATTGATTTGGAATGGGTTTGATATAAATTATGTTTTTCACAACTTTTTTATAAGTTTGATTGTGCTCCTAACTCAAAATTTTTGTGTCCCCCCACTACCCATGGACTGCTCTAGATCGTTTGGTCACATTTAAAAAAAATAAAATATATATGGGCTTGTGAGCTCAAGGGTCAAGCTTAGCGTTTGGTGACAACCCTAATAACACGTGTTGTCAATGCACGGCAGAAACGCCAAGCCAAGTGTTTGGCGCCTTATTTAGCAGTTAACGACAATCGTTGACCATTAATGCATGCCTAGGCGAGCATTATTATCTTCTTATTTTTAATTTATTTTTTTTAACAATTCTTATAAGCTAAAATTTAAAGGTTGATTTACATTTGAAACTTATCTTTTTGTTGGAAACTTTTGAAAAATATATAAAATTTCTATAAATCTAGTTTAGATGTTTGATATGCATTATTTTTTATTATTAAATGACTTTTTGATTGATTAAAAGTTAAAATAACATTAAAATAAAAATAAAAACGTCTTTTTACGCTTTTTCTGCATATGTTTCGCCTAGCCTATAACTTCGCTTCCACGCATCGCCACACATTACGTCTTTTAGAACATTGGTTGCAATCGAAACAGACATCCCCCATTATTACTTGACAGCATGGGCGGATCTACTATTGAGATAGTGGGGTCAGCTGGCTCGACACTCATTTTCAATTTTTTGGTTGACAAATTAAATAAATTTGAGCTATACAATTTTGACCCCACAATTAAAATTTTGTTATTCAAAATGTTAAGACCAAAAGATAATATAGTATTTTGACAATGATAAAACTTTTGAGTACTTGCACTGTAAAAGTTATGAACAAGCATGGTAAACTTTGAATTGTTTGGCTTTGCTATCTGCCAAGCATATACATTGATTACGTTTATATAAGCACCTTCAACAAACTGAATTGAGTAACATTAGGAGACTAACTAGCACTTATAGTTACAACATTCTACTCTAATTCATAAATAGGTTGAGATAATTCTGCAATAGAAATTAATCCTAATATGATCTTCTTTTGAATCTAATCCTCTTTTCTCGACAGTACATCTAGGAGCTGATTCACTAACTTCGATCATGTGTGATGATACTCTAACACCCCCTACAAACTAATGGGGAGCAAACACACCTTCGGTTTGCATTTGAGAAACTGAAAACGAGCTGCAGTTTGATCATTTGTAAACACATTTGCTAGTTGATCTTTCGTAGAAATGTGTCAACGTGTTTAGTTTTTACATGAAAAAAGGGGATTAGATGCCAAGGCAAATGCTCCAATGTTATCACACCATAGAATTGGATGAGTGCGAATTACTATCTACAATTCTCTTAATAACATTCGAATCCAATATATCTCAACTATTGCCAACGCCATACTTCTGTACTCAGCTTCTGTGCTTGAACGGGACACTGCTTCTTGGCTAACCAGGAAACTAAGTTCTGCCTTGTGAAAATGGCATAGCCACTAGTGCTCTTTCTATCATCAGGATTACCAGCCCAGTTCGAGTAACGAAATGCATTAAAATCAATATCTAAAAGAGAGTAGTGGTGACCAAAATCAATAGTTCCTTTGAGATATCTGAGAACTCGTTTAACAGCCACCCAATGAGGTTCAATTGGACTCTGCATAAATTGACATAACTAATTAACAACATCATATATGTCAGGTCTTGAAATAGTGCAATACTGGAGAGCTCCTTCAACACGCCTATACTCATTGGGATCAGTAAGCAGTAGGCTTTGTGATATGATTCGGGACAGGCAATCATTTGGTCGGGTCACACGAGTCAAGGATTCAACCAATAGAGTTCAGATGGATGAAGTTGACAAGCCAAGTTCAAGTTTCGTGAAGGGCTCAAAAGTCGAAACGAGTTGGATTAAAGGTTTGAGTTTGAAAGATATTTGGAAAAAAAATGAGTGACGTGGATTAAAATAGGTATAACTTTCAGCTTGGGTGTCTGATTTTTTTCCATGAGTATATTCCGCAAATGTCACAAAATTCTACACAAGGTTATGTGGGCGCATTATACTTTTAGGCTTGCAGTCGCACAGACACATGCCAAGAAAAAGTTGGCAGGATTTTCCTATTTTCACGAGATTTCCTTGTTAGTCTAGGATTCTATCTTATTTCCAAATTTGACAATATTCTATAACCTAATATATTTTATTAG
>CAIGRO010128403.1:0-20244 GCA_903798355.1 Fraxinus baroniana
AGACAAAAATATCAGAAATCAAACAGCTAAAGTTCAGCTTTTGGAGCGGATGCCTTTGATGGACTGGCTTATATAGATTTACTTGAGTACGTTTTTCACCCCCAACCCCCAACTTATGAATACATATGCACAAGTGCGCACACAAATACAATTTTATATACATATCGATGCCCTTGTGCATGTATGAATATATATGCAGGGGGTTCAAATATATGTTTGTAGTGCTATCAAGTTTGTGAGCTTCATATTTGGTGTTTCTTTAAGCTACTGTCTCTTTAAATTAAAAGATGTGTTGTTTATTCATTGGGATTTGTAGTCATATATGCACATTAATCTAATTTACACGTACAGGTGGTTCTGTTATAAAGTTCATTTATACGTGCCATGCATGTTATGTACGATTTTGGGTTCAATTCTTATGGTACATATTTGTGTGCAGATGCTTGTCAATCCAGGAATTATGTTTCATTTGTATTTTCTACCTTTGTTACTCGCCGTGCTTAAAATCTTTTTCCACAGCATGTATCTACTACTCTACATGCTGCTGAGAAAAAGTGGCTTTTGATAGACTTGATATCCAGCATGATTCCCATTTTTGCTAAATTTTGTCTGTCATTGGCAGGGATAGTCCCTGGAATTGAAGTGGTTTTCATTCTTCAAGGAGCAGTCTTGTTGTACAAAGTTGTTTTTAGACAATCTGTATCATTATTGTATTCTATATGCTAGAGGCAATTCAACATATGGCGGTTGGCCTCATTTTCGGGGTCTGATGTATACAATGAAGGACATGATGTTTTGACGGAGGATTCTCAAATCGTGGATAAGGAGTCGAGCCCTTTATGCACGAAATGTTATTCTTCATCATAGAACGTAAGAAATATGCCCTCTTGTCTTACTAGAGGGGTGTTATCTAGGAGAGATTGTATTTACTGAAAAACTAATGTGTTGGATGGATTCATTCTGGGAATCTCAATTGCACTGTGCCTTACCTTGGAATTGGTATTGTTAATTAGATTTAGATTATTAGTATGATTTTGTGGTCTAATGAAAATTTGTAAATTTAATATAAAATAGACTATATAAGGACAAAAGAGAACTCAGATATCTGATCGTGTTGCCTTTTTGACTGTTCATCCAATACATTTTTGACACCGTCTTAACAAATGAGATGACATGTCTCGGTAAGTTACATTGGTGATGATGTGTTGAATATGAGATAACGTGTCTCGATAAGTTATACATTGTTCAATAAAAGGTCCTTGATTAATCGTAGTTAATATTTTAGCAATTTCCATAACTACCTTTTTCACAATATCTTTAACGAAATGAAACTTAACACCAACATATTTCGTCCTATCATCAAAGACGAGATTTTTAGTTAGATGAATTGCACCTTTGACTATACCCGGCCTTGGTTAGGAATAATGCACCTAACTTTTGAAGTTCGGGTTTCCAGCTTGTGTAAGTATTAAACGAAGTATACATATAAGATGTAGTCGATTTCCTTTTATTCCTATTCCCGACATAATCCAAGTCTACAAATTCCTTCAAAAACAACTCCCTCTTTACTTGTCATAAAGACCATACGTAAGACGTTCCTTTATCTGGATGCCCATTTCATAGCTTCCCAATGAGTTCTCCCTGGTTTTTTTTTTTCATATATATTATTCAAAGTTTTTTTCTTTTCTTTCTTGTCAAAGTCTTGGATCAATTTTGTCATATTTTGAAAAGAGAAATTAATATTTATATCTAATTTAAAAATAATATAAATGAAACTTGATGTAATAATTTAAGGGTATCTATCCTGTGAAACCACATGAGATTTTTCTAATTATTATTACTTCTTTTTTTTTTGTAAAAATGTATAATATTCAAAGAATTCACATTGAACCCCCAGAACCCTCCCCTAACATCCAAAACAAAGGTCAAAGATTACTGATTGAAATAATTCAGCGGTTTCCCAATTGTAGCTGGTAACGTCTCTTTTATTTTGTCACATTGAGTCCCAAACCTTCAAATTTGTTTCACTTGAGTTCTTAAATCTTAATACTTAATAGATAGTTTTCATTTCATTAATAAAAAAAAAAAAAAAATCTTTTTTCCCCAAAAAATCATTACATTCATATTTTGAATTAAGTAAAATAAAATATAAAAACGTTTTCCTACCCTCATCAATCCGAGGAACAAAATTGTAGGATATAGTTAGTTGGTAGGTTGGTGGGTGGGTGGCTGAGTGAGCGAGTGAAGATGATAAAAATAGACACATGACATGGAACAGAAGTAACATGTTCGTAAGGTGTAGACAATGTGAGTAAAATAAGTATGAATGATAAGGTCTAGTGGGTTATAGATGCAAATTAGACGAGGGCTCGACTAACTAGTGGTGATGGGGGGATGACAAGGCGATCACGTGGAGGTGCTGTTTGCTTTTCTTTGTTGTTTTTGCCTCTCTCTTTCCATTATATATATTTTTTATGGAAATTAATTGTTTACCATCCATAATAAATACCATGTTTGGCCCTCTTTAGAATTATAATTCATTTTTCTCTTTTTTCTTATTAATTACACATTCTCCAATGAAATAATGTTACACATAATCCTACAAAAAATTCTTCTTTTAACCGCACATTTTAAAAAAAAACATTATTCCAACTATTAAAATTTCAAATAATAGGAGCCAAACGGGGCAAACCGGCAAAGTGAGTTTCCCAAAAATTATGTAAATGTCACGTAACTTTTTAAACGTCAAATATTCAAATATCTATTCAGGATTCATGTTAAAGATGCTATCCAAAAAAATCCGATAACCTAATTATACATTTTGAATACATTTGAAGACTCCAACAATAATTTTTTCAAAAAAATAAAATAATAATTGAGTACAACTGAATTACTTCTGGTGATAAGGACAGAAGGACATAGTTGGTACTTACCTGTTTTCGAAGTCCTTGCAAGTTGTAACACCCACTTCACTAAACCCCCTTCAAACCCTCAAACATTAACAAAAGCTCAAATTTTTCCATTTCATCACACTTTTGTCTTGACTGAGTCCCTTCTACTACCGCCAATACTCTTTCTCAGTTACTCTTCAAATCTAGGGTTTCATATACTTTTTACACTTTTTTGTTTTTGATTTGCTTTCACGTGGTTCAGGAAGTGTAAAAGTCTGAGCAAATCTGGATTTTCTACATTTTCAGAATAAGCTTTAATGTGGGTTCTGTACAATTCATCAGGTTCAAGTTTCTACCTTAATGTGGGTTTTTTTTTGTGTGTTTTTTCCATTTTCTTGAATTTATATACTTTTTCTGTAATTGATCAAAAACCCGTGTGAATATATTCATTTTCTCCCTGGTTTAGTAGTATCAATTTATTGTTCATTGAGGTTTTTATTCTGATTTCTTAATGGGGTTCAGTTTAGTATTTTCAGATTTCGGCTAAACGCTTTAGAAGGCTGCGATTCTACAGTAATATAGTTCATAAAGATTGAATCTTTAGTGTGGAATTTTACCAAGTAAATGAATGGATGGAAGGGAAGGGATGGCATTACACGGTTCATCTTCATATTACCTGAATAGAGGAAGCGTTGGTGGGTCTGGTGGTTCAGTGACCGGTCCTAATGCTCCGGCTGGTGGTGATTCGGGCATGCCACAGACTGGTGGGTTCCATACCCCTCCTGGTTTTAAGAACTCCTCAGTTCCCACCTTCTCACTGCACCCTAATGCAGGGGTTAGTGGTGGTTCAGCATTCCATGTTGAGAATCCATCACCCAATTTTCCTCATGCCATGAGCACTGCTGCAACCTCTAGTGTGACTCCTGGTACTAATTCAGGGAAGAAAAAGAGGGGTAGGCCTAGGAAAAATGGTCCTGATGGAGCTAATATGTCTTTAGCATTGTCTACTACCACGCCTTCCTCGGGGGTGATCACACCCGGGGAAAAACCGCGTAGAGGGAGACCTCCAGGGAGTGGATGGAAACAGCAACTTGTCCCCCTTGGTAAATTTTCTAAATTTATTGTGGTTCATCATACTGTTTCATTCGGTAATGTATGTGCTAGATTAAGTTAAACTTCTTTTCCTCCTTATCAATCAAAAACAGTCTCTCTTTAGTGCTTTATTGTCTGCAAGGTAAGAACACCTCTGGCCAAAAAAATATGAATGAAAATAAAGAGGGTTTAATGCATTTTGATGCCTATGCATTGTTACTTTGATGCCTTCTGCTATGGTTGATGAAGTTTTAGCCATCCACAATGGAAGTTACAGTTGAAATATCACTTTTTAGAGGGGCTTGCAGGATTGAGAATTGGATGACTATGCATTGTTTCTAGCGGTTTTGTATGAGGTGCAAATTCGGATAGGAGAGGATGATAGTAGTCAATGGAGGCTGGCACAGAATGACATTTTTTAAGTCCGCTCTTATTTTAGATCTCTATCGAGTCATGTGGAGAGTTTATTCCCCTAGATGATGGTGTGGCATTGCAAATTATCCTCACGGGTGGCATTTTTATTGTGGACGGTTGTGATAGGACAGGCATTAACTTTGGATAATCTCCGAAAAAAAACTTTTATGTTACCGAGTGGTGCTATATGTGCAGAAGCGATGGGGAGACGCATGACCACTTGTTCATTCACTGTGACGGTGTCCGTTGGCTGTGGAATAGTATTCTGGCTTATCCGCATATAGATTGGGTGTTGCCTAGACGTATAGATGACGTGTTGCGGGCATAGAGAAGAAAACTTCGAGACAAAGATAGAAAGCTAGTTTGGAATTTTATCCCGGGATGCATTGTTTGGTTTGTGTGGAGGGAAATGAACAATCGATACTTTGAAGATCAAATACAGACCACAGAGCAACTTAGATAATTATTTTTTCTGACTTTGTATATTTGATTTAACGCAGCGACTAACACTCCTATAGAGGGCTACCTAACTTCATATATTTTCTTTCTTGTTTAAACTGATAATGCACTCCCTGTGTATTCTTTTTGATTAATGAAATTAACTGATTATTTATCAAAAAAAAAAAAAGAGAAGAACCTGGTAAACCAGTAAAACCATGACCGGTTTTCCGGGGTTCACTGAAAAAATCAGCCGATTCAGTAGTTCTTATCTTTTTTCTTGAAAGGTAATTCAGTAGTTCCCTTATCGGATTTTCTATTTCCAGTTATAACAAATAACCTGACCAGATTTTAGTCCGGGTCCCTGTTGAACTGGCTAGTCAAGTTCGGTTTTCTTAACATTACAAAATATATTGCTAAATGGGGATAACAAGATTTATATGGAAGGTGAATTAATACTTCCCTGAAATCGAGGGTGATGGATTAGGTGATTTTCTTATCATTTAACAATTGTTCTTGAAATTCTCTTTTTCCTTAAATAATAAGAACCAGACCAGTGAGTTTAGAGCTTTATCAACTCAATGAGTCACATGCAGATAACTAGGAAGCCTAAGATCCTATTAGAAACGCAATGTATACTTGGCCCTTTTCCCTAATATTTGGCTGAGATCTGCTGTGGGCTACTCAATTTTCTGTCAACTATTGGGTATTCTAGTTGTCGATTGTCAATGCAACTTCATCCACTCGTTTTCCTTTGGGGACATTACTTTCAAGGTAATTGTCCCTTAGTTCAATATCATGATTATTTCATAATTTTTTTTCTTCTTATTAAGCTCTTTATGATTGGTGAAGATGCTGAATTGATTTCCTCTCATAAGAAAGTTCTCCAGTCCGCAATGCAGATTTTTTTTTATTTGTTTTACATCTACTGTTCTTGATTTTCATTATGTCCCTGTCTTTGTTTATCTCTATTATCACTGAGAAGTTCCTGAAGTATATTCTCGTTATGTACCGTCTTCCATTATAACAGCTTTTCCTATCTTCATTGGTTGCTTTTCCATAGGCTATTCCTCCTGTCACTAGAATGGCTCTCGGACATGGTACTTGGATTACCATTTTGTGCAGAAAACTGAAAGATTGGTGGCATTGGGTAATTTAAGTACTAGATCCTGAACAGACTTTTGATGAACGACTTAAATAAAACCAGCTTTCTAATGATACCAGTTGGATTTCCTTGGTTTGGGGTTTCATTGCAGGTTGCAGAGGGGGATCTACCTGTTGTTGCATCACATGGGTGAGTGGATGTGCATCTTGAGAAAATTCTAAATATTTCTATTTATTCTTGGGTTTTTGGAGTGAGTTTGTCCTTGTGTCTGATTTTGACTGATATTATAGGGCCGAAATTGAGGCATACAATGCACTTTATCCTGGGGTTCGCGTGGTGATTCTGAAAGCATTATGCGATATTCGTGTTGCGGTATCTACTTGTTTGAATCATATTTGCTTATTACTTTTTATCTTAATATTTATTCAATGGAAGTTTCTTCAAAATGTTGCTTCATAGATGAAGTGAGTAGTTTGCTGCATTCTTAATACATTAATTAAGGTCCAACTATTTAGTATTCGTGATGCTGTAGAACACTATTGACAACATTACAATCTAAGAAGCGTAGACGTAGATGATACATGAACACACCAATGCATGATTTTTTTTTGAAATAGTAGGATGCGAACATGTCAATTTAAATTATTAAAACTTGTAACTTTTATATGAGGTAACACTACCCTAGTTTTTTTAGCTTTTATTTTTGCTGCTAGATATCTTGAAACAAAAGTGACTTTTTTTTGTATTAAAATAATCCTGGGTCAAACTTTATATTACTATTGCTAGAGAAGGTCTAAGAAAGGATTCATGTTTCTTATCTCAAATTATGAGGAATGAAGTTTAGATATTTTCCTGTTGTTTTAAGGAGACCCCAAGGGAGCATAAATTTGTCATATATTGCTGAATACTGAACTCTTCCTGGTATAGCCTGGTAATGGGTTTTTATTTGAATACGAAACTCAAATACATCAATATACGAAATTACTTTTGAAGTTTTACCTAAAAGATTGTATTCTAAAAACATGCCAATTTGGCTGCATCTTGGTAGTTTCTTTTTAGTGCTCCTTCTTCTATGTGATGCTTAATTGATATAATGGTCTAATACTGCAGCAAGAAGATATTCGGAACTATATAGACAACTCAATAAAACATGGCGTCCACCTTTCATCATTTCGCAAGGAACGCATCGGGGGTGATTCTCATGGAATCTCATATTGGTAATTTCTTCTAGTAGCAAAATGCTCAGGTGTTATCGTTTTCATTTCCAGTATTCTATGACCCTAAAATTTGTCTTGGTTCACGAGTAGTGAATTATATTTTCCCTTTCACCCATATACATATTCCATTGAATATTCTGATGAGAGAGTGCTCAGTAAAATATTTGTTATTTGTAGGTATGAAGATGATCCTATCGTAGGTCATCGACTGTATCGGGAAATTAGAAAGGTTGAGATAAAGAAAGGAAAAGGAAAGAATGTACCTCCTATCCCTCATTCATCTTACCAGTGGGAAGCAGTTGCTACTAATTTGGATGAATTCCAAACTGTTTCAGTAAGTTATTGTTGTGTTCGGTTTTTCATGTCACCATTTAGTGCTACTTAAGAGAATGCCAAATGCTTGTTTTATTTTTAATTTCATTTAAATCAATAGAAGTTTACGAATGGGGCAAGAGGCCCGTGTAGAACAAGTACAGAGAAATTAGACAATAGTTAACTATCTTGTGAATCTTCTAGAGATATATTCGAGAATCTCCCTCCCCGTAAAGCCCCCAAAGTTTAAAAATGAAATAATAATAATTATGAATTGACCTCCCCAAATGGATTCTCCATCAAATTACCTCTAGATGAGGTACCTTGATGTATTAGCTTTCAACATTTCCTACTACTCAAAAGAGTTGCCTTTCCATCGAGTAAGCAGAGAATTATGTGAAGCAGATATAGCCTTTTCACTTCATCGATGTCCATTATTATTATTATTATTATCAAGATGCTTCTCAATATAAGCAGATAAAAAGGCTCTGTGCAAGGTCAGTGAAACCTAACCAGGTAATCATTAATATGAATGTGCAATATCAACGGAAGCATATAGCACATTTTAGATTGTTTATATTTGAACAATCGACATAATTTATTGGTGGTTTATTTGTTTGAATTACATTGCCAAAAACCCTCATGAAATGATTGTTTTGGTGCATGCATAAAGTTGGAATAGAAATCCAATTATGAATAGGAATTCTATTGTAACTTATTTTACTTGTATATTCTAGTTTAATTAGGAAATAATATAGTAGGATTTTTTTTTTGAAAGGTAATCAACTTTTTTATAAATCAATGCATAATACACGGGGAGTGTACAGTCATTTTAATTCAGAAAAGAACGACATGAAATTAGGTAGCCCATCTATATGCCTAATAGCCTCAGTATTGAACCAAGTATACAATGTCATATAAAACATGAAATAATATAGTAGGATTATTAATGTTTCCTTTTCCATTTTCCTTATATTACTAGGNAAAAGAACGACATGAAATTAGGCAGCCCATCTATATGCCTAATAGCATCAGTATTGAACCAAGTATACAATGTCATATAAAACATGAAATAATATAGTAGGATTATTAATGTTTCCTTTTCCATTTTCCTTATATTACTAGGAATGTTTTTTTTTTTCTTTCCTTTCATCTGTTGGAGATTGTATTATTATATGTAGAGCTTATTGTTTATGAATAAAATCATTCAGCCTAAATTTCAAATAGGTATCAAAGCTTTGGTTGTTCCCGTATCACTAAAACGTTGACCAAATCCTCCGACGATCCTCTACCTTTATTTCGCTCCAGCGACTCTACCTCTACCCTCTATCTCACTTCGGTGGAACCTCTACCATCTATTTCGCTTCGGCAAACCTCTAACCACTTGAAAAGTAGGGTCTCAAAATCGAAGTCTGGAAATTACGGTTTTGAAATTGCAAACCTTAGAACCTATGATGCACTGACACGGACACGTGTCGGATACATCGAAACGCAATTTTTCAAAAAATACACGATTAATTTTTTAAAATTCTTCATTTATATAGTATAAATTTAATTTTATACTTGTTATTAGTTTTTTTTTTTTTTATGAAATATTTTAAATATGAGTACCTACTTGTTATTTAATAATAACTTTAAGATAAAAATATATAATATTTTTGATAAAGAAAGAAAAATGACTATTGTAGAGTCACCGAGGAGTGTCGATATTCGACATGTGTCGGACGCGCTCCTAGTTGAAGTGTTCGTCCTACAGAGCCTAGAACCCACATCAAACCCTAATTTATCAAATTACATCAAGATAGTTCTTTTTTACCATATCACAAACTTCTATGAGGTGGTCAGTCATGGAATTTATGAGCCAAGGTTTGACTAAAGCATCTTCAGTCTCCCGTTTATCATAACTTAGATCCTTCTCGTTGGGTGATATAGCCCCTTTTTCTTCCTACACGTAAAAAGGGTATAAAAACTACTAAGAGAGAAGTTCAAATGTGAAATTAGCACGTAAGAACTTCTCTCTTGAACTATATCCATAATTAGCACGTAAGAACTGTATCCATAATACGTATATGAGTTTGTATTTTGTATTACAAACGTGTCCGTCTTGTAAGTGTTTGGATATAGGGATCAATAAGTGTAGAATTTAGACCAGCAAGAAAATTGACAGATGTGAAAATCGGAAATGGAGCAAGCACAATTAGAGGCAAATAGAAGCTGCAGAAAAAAGACCACAATCAATAGACTTTAAAAGGTATCTCAAGAAAGAACGGTGAACTTTAGCATATCTAATCAGGAAGGTGGCTTCAAGATAAAAGCAGAGGAGAATAAATTTGACAATCAGACGAGAACATGATAGGATCAAAATCCTAGTTAAGTGGCCTGGAGAAAATAAATAAATTCACCATTCTTAACAATCCGTTGCCTGTGAAATAATTTAAGCCTCCATTGTCTACTTATTTTCTCGTAGACAATCTCTGATGTTCAGAAGTGCCTCCAGTACTAGTTATCTTTATTTATAACAAATAATCTGCTTCTCATTATTATTATGAAAAATATGCATGGTTAAACAATGAAATATTGCATTAGGCCTTCTGAATGTTTCTTTTATGAGGTATACCTTAAAATATTGAATGTGCATGAAATGTGCCTTTTTATTGAGGTGCACCTCGGCCATTTGAGACTCATTCCTTGCGCTTGATGGTCTTCAGATGCTTTACATGCTCACTGCCAAGCTTGGACTAGGAGTTTGCATATTTTTTATGTTTCGTGTCTGTCCTGAATTTTACCCGTATTTTGCAGGACAAGCTCTTTTCAAGCAAAAATAGAACAGAGATTTCAGTTGGGAAGAAATTGAAAATTGACATGCTTCCTGAAATTGAGAAGGTCCATAAGGTGCTCTCTTATATTCCAATAATCTTTAATATTTTTTCCTTATTTTGATCTTTTGGATGTTAAACATAATAATCATCGGACCAAATTGAACCCCCACCAATCCAGTCTGATCATCCTTCGTTCATTAGAAGAATTATTATCCCTTTGGTGTTATGCACACTAAGATGTGCTCTTTGCACAGAGGAAAGAGAAACTGTTGAAGAAACAAAGCAGGCAAGCTCTTATGCTGGATAACATGATAAACATGGATGGTTTTGCTGCTGGACGCTCTCTCCGTGATAGAAAACCCGTCACTTATACTTTTGGTAAGAGTATTATAGTCTTCTCTTTACATAATTGTATCGATACGTAAGTGGTACCATCTCCTCTAAATTTGAAAGCTTTCCCTATAACTTATTACTAGGTGCTTTTTCTTTCATTAGCTAATATTCTAGGTTTGGAGCGGGAGAGTGAGTTTGTGTCTGTGCGAAACAGTGAGATGGTTTGGTACCTTTTTGGCTTGATTTTATCATGCAATTATTTATTTAGCATCTTTTTTAAATCTGGAACTGCAGGGCTCAACTAGTTTTCAAGGTACTTATTTTAGCCAGCTTGTTGGAAATGATAGTGATTGCAGATCGAGCCTCCTGTATATTGGGTCAATTTGTTTGTGGGCCCCATCCCATGGAAAAAGAAAGCCTAAAAGTTTCAAATAAGACTGAGAGTGCGTTTGAGACCATTTTTATTTAAAAATGAGTTTTGCAATAGTGATTTTTTGGAGATTGGGTGGTTAAGTAGGAAAATGTTTTAGGTTTACGTGCAAAATTATTTTATTGGAAGAATGTGGTTGAAAACGAGTTTTTAGAGAATGGGGTCAAACAGGGCTTAAGTAGATAGCAAGCTGATAAGTGACAGAGAGAGAGGATGCACATGTAGATAATGGTTGGGATATTTAGCTTAGCCTTTTAGATATTAGATTCTCCTTGGACTTTCCACAACCCCGAGTTATAATAGTTGTTTCCTGCAAAAGCTGTTTAGCTTAAATAAAAAGGGTGCTGTTGATACTTTGGGCCTTTTCAGATTGACCCTTTATTTTATATGCCTACATCTTGCATTAGTTAATCAATGGCTCTAATTTGTTCCATTTGAGGCCAATTATTCAATATCTGATTATCATGTTATGCTGACGATTTTGCAGATGATTACGATCGATCTATTAATGATGCCATCAAGGTCACCAAGTATGAATCTTACACCTAGATATTCTTCGATACTTACATAGGACTACAACTGCACATTCAATTTTGGACTAGTTCTTCTTTGCCTCTCTTAGAATCTCACCTTTACAGTAGAATCTCTCTTTCTCCACATTTATCTTTTCTTCTTCTTCTTCTTCTTCTTCTTCTTCTTCTTCTTCTTCTTCTTCTTTTTTGTTTTGCACGTGTGCTGACAACTATAGGATTTGTTTTTACATACCTATTCGTTTGCTCTCCCATCAGGAAGAAAGAATCATCCCCAGAACATTTTCTTGAAGAAGATTCTCTTGTGAAAAATGAAGTTACAACAAATGGTGGATTGGGTGGTCCTCCACAATATTCTCAGCATGAGTTCAGTGCACCGTCTCCGAAATCACCTGATGACGAGTTTTATGATGATCACCAAGCTGAGACACTGGAACGCAGGTACTCCATTCTGTCTCTCCTTAGTGTTCTTTTTTCATTCTCCTTCATTGATCCGTAACGAGAAGATTTTTTCATGAACTGTAGCAATCGTCGAAGGCAGAGGCCACAGCGGTATTCCACAGAAGAGTTCGTGGGAGCTGTCTCGTATAATGAAGCTGACTTTGACACTGATGATGACGATGTAGTTGGTGAAGTTGTATACAATGAAGAATATCTAAGGGGACGAAAGAAGAGGAAAATGTCGAGTAGCTCAGAAGGAGACGAAGAGTATCACTTGGAAGAAGAAAATCCTGAAGAGGAGGAAGAAGAAGAAGATATGTTAAGTACAAGCGAGGAGAGTGGTAGGCCCCGCAGATACAATACATTGCCAGGCCGTACCAGGAGGGAAACTAAATTGAGGTCAGTTGGTGAGCTCCAGTCAGGTCTTAGACGCAGTAAACGAGCCACCGGAAATCGTATCAATTATAAGCAGTATGAGATGTCTGAATCTGAAACCGAATCGCTGAAATCTGAGAAGTCGAGTGCTTTAGATGAGCACTCTAATGCAAGTGATAACGCAGAGTTTTCAATGGGAAGTCAATATTCTGATGAAGCCAGTGATAAGCAGGAGATGCATATCAATCAGCCTATTGAAGAGCATCCCGAGGTGGGCAATAACGAGGAAATACGCCCCCCAGAGAAATCAGATAGCACTGGTCAAAACGAAGTTGAAGGTGTACAGAAAAGGCGTTTTCTTGATCTAAATGAACTCGCTCCGGGTTCTGGCTTTGATGATGGTCCGAACTCCATGAAAGATGAAAATACAGACGACTTCTAAAGTCTACCTCCCATCAACCAAAGCAAGGAATGTAGGTTTTTTCTCCTTGGAAAGCTGATTTGTACTATTCAAATCGTCTAAATTTTGTGATAAATTCACTCCACGAAGGAAACTGAGATCGGAGAGCTCTACCTTTGTGAAATTAAAGCAGCATCCTGCGTGCAGTTAATTTAGGTTTTCCTGCTGAGCCGCGTGATGCTGAGAAAATTATATAGATTTAGTAGATTTTTTGGCGCATCTACATGTAACTGGAAACAAATGAGTCATGGATGGGAAATTTGTTGGGAGTTCTATACTCTTTCTTATCCAGCCTCTGTAACATAAACCGGCAAAGATTTATCTTAGATGTTGTAGGCCTACTGGCTGTACTTTTTCCATGGTAAAAGTAAAAAACATGGTCCACTTAGCTACATAAATGCTGGTCTGTTTATGTCAACTAGTCGAGTTAACCTCATTCATTTGATAAGGCCCACTTGCCAGCTGTATTTATTCACTGCAGTACAAACAAGTTTAACTTTAGAATTAATTGATTGGAAAGTCCAGTGAGTAGTAACCTTACTATTTTTTCTATAAAAGCACATCAAACTCACTGCATAAAGGGAGATAATTTGAGTGCTCTTCTCATCAACTTGAAGATTTTGCTGCCATGGAAATCCTTCTCAGACCTTTTCTTACAGAACAATAAACATCATCCTAGATACCAAGACTTTAGTCTCTAATCGAAATTTTTGAGCCATGAGCAATGTGTTGTTCGAGGTTTATAAAGAGAGAATAAAATAAAATCACATTCCTCTCCTCTCTAGGCCATCTTCTTTGGTGCTAAACCTCTCAAACCCATTGTACAATTAACATAAACAAGTACAAATTCAATCCCTCCAACCCAATGCATCGTAATTCTTTATCCAAAAAGTGAACGATTTTATTATTACCTCCATCTTCAAATTTCATAGTATCATGGAATTATTCACGAAGTACAATTTGACAACTATTATTTCAAAACTCTTTTTCTACGTACTCATTTTCAATTACACATTCACACAATAAAATATTATGCACGTAAATTAAAAATTTCCCCCCACTTTTTAATCACACATTCTCCAAAAAATCACTGTTCAAAAATCCATTTTACACAAACAATGATTATCAAACAAGGGCTAAGTACTACTTACCATACACCCAGATCAAAACCCAAGGGCCAAGGCATTAAGGGGCCGTTCTCTTTGTGTTTCAGTTTTGTGTTTTGTGTTTTGAATTCGTTTTGTGTTTTTTGTTTTGAGTATCTATTTTGAAATTTCTGAAAATGCGTTCTTTTTACCATTTTGAGAAACTGTTTCTGAAAACATAAAAATGGAAAACGTGTTTACTTTGAAATTTTGAAAAAAAAAATGTAATAATATTTTATTCAAAAATCTGATTATTTATTAACATATAAATTTGTAGTTGGTGAAGTTTGAAATGTTTTTTTCAGATATTAAAAAACAACTTAAATTACATTTGACGAAACAGCTCAATCGATACGATTAAGAGTTTACATGTCATGACAAAATGAGCAAATACTGAACAAAATATAAAATAAATTAAAGGAATCATGTACGACGTCTTGAGTAATCATTCCACATATAAATAGCAATTTGATAATTACATTATCGACGATATTGTCATTGATAATTGTTGACGTAGATGTGCTCCCATGATATTTTCAAAATAAATTATTTGAGAATTTAATGGCTCTTCTGCTGGACAGAAAATACACAGAATGGGGTATAATCTTAAGCTTGTCAATAGGAATACAACTAGAGAAAAACCATGTTGGCAGCCAAAAAGGAGAAAAAAAAAAAAGATTAAATCATACAAAATTGCATTTTATGTCAAATAAATTCCAACTACAATTTTCCAACGAAAAAGGCCAAGAAAACTACAAAAACGGGTGATAAACTAACAAGTAACAAAAACACTTGTTTTAAATGTAGAAAACAACAAATATGGATTCTTCCAGAAAGTTGAAGTAACACGAAGAAATTCACCAGTATTTGCATGGTCTGCACCTTACGGATAGTGTCACAAAAAAGGGGGGGCATCTTTCTATTTAAACAAAATCTGGGAATAAAATCCAATTCCATGCGATAATATTACAAACAGGTTGCTACTCTACAGGATGAATTGTCTCAAAGTGCTTACCATAATGACGACAAGACCAGCAAAACAAATTAAAAAAATTTCATGACAGCAACTGGCATAATACACATTACCAATGATACATGCTATAGATGTAGACTTCACAAACTATTTTGGTGGTGCAAATTCCAATCAACCATTAGCCAATCCTGAGATCTGTAACTGTAGCTTCTTCTCGCCTCACCACTTCACCAACAAGTAAAAATGAACCTTACCAGATTACAATGTTCAACGTCTGAAACGAAGCATCAAGATGAAGCTCATGTTAAGACATTCCTGTATCCATTTTAGCCAAATGGGTTTCCCCTAGCTGAAGAGAAGTTATTTGGAGAAGCAGATGCTGGATGTAATCCAGTCAGGTGGTGATTTGGGTATACAAAAGCAGGCCCCTCAAGACCGAAGCCAGGTAACCCTTGTGGTCTGTAAAGGGTCAAATGAATGGGAAATTTAACAAATTATTGTAACAGCTCAAAGAAAAATAATTGTGTGTTATAAAAGAGAGAGAGCAAAAGCAGATTAAATGTTCAGGAAAGAAATGCCAGCTGACTAACACCAGAACTTTTGAACTCCAATACATCTGAATCCATCATGGAATGATGGATTATAAAGTAAACTTATAGAAAGAAAAGATGGGATGAAAACTAGGTTACCTTATTGGCATGTTGCCAGCCACTTGTTGCCCCAGATATGAACCTGAATTAATACAAGGCACATGTTAAGACAGGTAAAGATAACAATTAAGCGACTGGAATGAATAAAAAGAGATAAATGTTATACTTGGATGGATAGCTGGTGCATAAGACGGTGCCTGAGTAGGAATAGATGATAGATGGCGCGAAGTACCCAGATCTGATGTAGGTGCAATGTTGGGTAATGCGCCTTGTAAGGATGCCATTGAAGGAAACTGCAATGCAAGGAAAACAGTTTATTTTTAGCACATATATGAAACTATACTGCAGTCGTTATTCTAGCTCTGCAGATGCATCAATGCTTCATTATTGTTAGACGATAAATGAACGTGGGCATTTAGTTATGAGCAAAAAAATTGAGCATTGATAACAGAAAGCCATTCACTATAATATGAAAAATAAATGTCAATGCTAATCGCATATGCGACTGCTATCCTTCGACATTGTTGATTCTAATCATGCCTTGGATAGCCTCAGTATGAACTATGAAAAGTGGCTCATACAAGCACCTCCAATGGTCCTATAAATTAGATTTAAAATTTTGATTTAGATCTCCAAAGTGGCACGAAACCTCTCCAGTGGAGATATGCAAAAGAAATGCACACAGCATTTTCAGGACAAAAATGTAAAAAAATATATAAGTTTACATCTTTTTTTAGATCCACGAGAGGCAAAAAGCTACCAACCCACTTGCAACCAATTTGTTTAAATCATCCTATTGGAGCAGGATTTGGATTTGGATCCGCGAGGATATCAATGGGAATGCAAAAGTGGTTTTAGAGAAGCCAATTTAAACTTAATTTTACACCACTATTGGAGATGCTCTAAAACCATTAGTGTGCTTTACAAATGAATATTGAGAGATTTTGAGTGGTTATTGTAATAATGCATGTTCAGCATTAGTTGTGAATTATATTGAAGTTGTAAGCATAGAATCGGGAGTCATAACGAGTAATTATGAATCAATCATGATATCCTATTTTATTGGTTGCCATCAGAAATATTATTTAGAAAAAGTACAATTTGTGCATTTCAAGTGACAACCAAGTTATGTCCATCGTCAAATCTCTAATTTAAGAAACCTTAATAGGATGATATATGTAAAATGATCAATTGAAGGATGCATAAAAAACCAATATAAACAATGGCTTATCCAAATGGGTAAATCAATCTAATGAGAAATGTAACATACCATTGCAGGTTGAACAGGAGAAGGTTCATTTCGGACATCAAAAGGATTTGTCGGTCTCGATACATGCTGGAAAGTAGTTGTAGACTGCAAACAGAAATACTCACATTATATAAATGATGCACAATGCAGATAACACGCCAAAAATGAAAAAATAAATCATGTAGAATTTATAAAAATGAAAAAGACAAAACTTAGAACATGATGGTTATCAAGATACCATTGGCATGTTGTATTGCACTGAAAACCCGGTGCCTTGAAAGGGACCAGAATGCCATCCTGGAACTGCAGGTGCAAAAGAAGAATAGTTCGCTGTAAATAAATCGGCAGGCAGTTCTGTTCTTCCACTAGCCTTTACTTCTGAAAATGATTGTGTTGCAACTCCAATAGAGGCTTGCATGGCCGGAGTTGTAACAGGTTGAGACATTTGAGGATCAACACCAGGAGGCCGGTGGGCATTTGCAGCAACTAGGGAATTCCATGGCTTCAGATGTCCAGAGGAGAGGTTAAGTACTTGATGCATGAAAGTCAAATATTAAGCAGAAGAAATGCCACAGAACAGGGCATACCTGATTGCTTGAAGGTCCACCAACGGTGACTGACTGAGAATTAGGCAGGCCAGCAACTCCAGGGAACACCGAAGGTTGTTGAGGTTGCATGACGGGCCACTTCCCTCCAGTGAGAGCATTTTCAAACGAGTTACCTCCACTAGTTGGTAATACCTGTGCTGGCCCAAGGGATGCAGCCGGAGCACCTGCAGGGGAGACAATGGCCGAGTTGCTGATTGCTACACCAGGATATGCAGTACCTCCATAGGCTGAACCAAATGATGTGGTTTGCGAACTATCGGATGGGAAAGCTGGTATGTTGCCTGTAAGAGTCTTGAACATATCATCACCATGGCTTCCAGCAGAGGGACCAGAAGCAGATGCAGGAATAGACAACTCTGAAAGAACATCTAGCACCGAATTGGTGTTTGAAGCTGCTTGAGCTACTTTCACATCCGGCACGGAATCAAAATTTGCCCAGTTGTCACCACTAGATGTTGGCTGCATGGCAGATGTATCTGCAGCCAATTGCTGTGTTTGTAGCACAGCTGCAGCTACTGGAGGTGCAGGAGCAGAATCAAAATCAATTAATGATGTTTCCATTTTGACTTCAGCTGGATTCTCGTTTGAGGATGCCAAGCTACTAGAGGATGCAATTCTCTGCAAAAGAAATAATACGCCAATCAATTCTATGGTAGGAAGAAGAAAACAAAAGGGCAAAGATAAAATAAAGTTCAAGCATTTGATACATTGCAATTATATCCAAGATCATCAGGCTAAGTGACAAGCATTCATCCAGATAAAGGTAAAGTAAATGAAGTATGTGAATCATGCGCACACATATAAAACGTTAAGCAATCAATAAACAAGAATGACTCAGCAAATAATTAAGAGAATCTGCTTCTATCATCATGTATATGAACTCAAGAGCTAGTTCACAACTATTGTGTAGAATATATGACATTGCTTGGTTTTTAAGGGCAAATAGTATACCATAAATTCATCTATATTAATGCAGATTAAGGTTAGCTACAAATATAAGAAGTTTAGGATAAAGAAACAAGTGTAGCAATGAAGTCTCATGGAGAAGAATGTTACCCGAGTATGGATGGAACCATCAGCTGTCCTGCCACCAGTGGCATTTGGAGGTTCAGCGACCCGAAGTGGTGATACATTCTCTCCCAAAATCTCTCTAATAGGAAGGACCACAGGAGGGCTGGGTGTGTCGAGATCTCTTTGATGATCAGGTGACCTAATGTCAAGCCTAGAGCCTCCATCAAAACTTCTGTCTTCAGATTTTCTTCCATTTCCAAATCTATCCTCTCGTCGCCAGTCATTAACAACTTCAGCTCGAGCAGGACTCTTTTTGGAATCACCACGCTGCCAATTGTCTCGGTCATATCCTGGACTTCTTCCACCAGAACTAGGCCTATCACTGTAATGACGCTCATAAGTATCCTCATAAGGTGGACTTCGAGATCCACCCTGATATGTATCTATCCTCCGATTTTCATTATAGTCCTCAGTTTCACCCTGAAGATACGAACGTATTTCGAGAAGTAAAGACATGATCAAAAAGTTTTAACAGTAATCATGAAGATTGAAAATTTATGGAAAGGGGTAGCATAGATACCGTCTTTGCCCTTGGGGGCTTTTCAAAGCTCTTCTCACCAGTATATCTTCTATCCACATAGACATGTTTTATAAAATTGCGCAGTCTTTCTATGTTACTGTCAGCCAAAATATAAATCAGACAAGCATTTATTTTGAAAATTAAAAAAGATGGTGCCGAAATAGTAAGAACAGCATTTTGTATGAGCAAGCTCATAATATTTGAGAATTAACCTGCCATCAGGGAGAGAATTGCGCTGAGGATCCCATTCCTTCAAATAAATTTCTCTAGCACTCTATACAAAGAAAATTGTGTTTGACATGAGATTTTGTGTTGACAAAACTGGAAGAAGAAGACGACAAGCAGATCCCCATCGGGGAAAAGAGAGTTGCATGTGTACCGCATTTCCCCCTCCTTGAAGGGCACTAACTTCTTGTGGCGTAAATTTAGCCATAGATACTGACTTCACCCTATGAGTGAACTCTCGGCTGCAAGTATTTACAAATGTATTAAGGTGTTGAAGAAACTTCAAAACTGGTAAAAGTCCCTCTGAGGGAGGGTATTTGACATAAACACGAAAGATACGAGCGCAACTCCTTATTACTTACTGTATCCCACTGCAGGTTGTGCAAACAAATGTAGAAAAATTAGGGCACACATATTGAGGACCCTGATAGGCAAAAATATGAACATCAGTTCAATCAGTCCAAAATATGAAAGAATTAGAGAATGTTTGGGTGGCTTTCTATAAGCATGAGAGAGAGAGAGTATCCCCTCGCTTATTTTTTTCTGTCAATCTTATCAGCAACCCTAGACATGCTCTTAGAACAGCGAGCTTGCCAAGGCATGTTCTATGAGAGTACCATACAATGTGAGAATATAAAGTTAAGCATGGATTAAGCAACAGGCTTAGAATGGGAAAAACATCTTTACATACCATTTGATCGAAAAAGAGACTAATCCTGAAGTTTAGTATTGATAGAAGTTAGTTTTGAACTAATATGTATGCACGTTTGTAGCTTTCCTAGACATAAAAAAATTCTCAATAGGAAGGATAACTAGCAAAACTTAAATGAAATATCAACAAATATTATGCTCGTCTTGGTTGAAAATAATGTTTCTAGGATAAAACAAAAATATTCATTTAACTTCCAGACTAAAGGTTACAATCCAACAATTACAGCAGCAAATC
>CAIGRO010128408.1:0-13293 GCA_903798355.1 Fraxinus baroniana
AGTCGTGTACAGCGCGACTAAGCACACCTAGGCGGGAAAAATTGGGCCTCTAAGGGGAAAGCGCGTCTAGCATGCCTAGGCACGCTTTGCCACGCCTAGGCAAGCTTAAGCACGCTTAGTCGCGCATTAAGCAGTCAACATTGTTCGTTGATCGCTTAATTACCGTTTAGTCTCAAAGCGAGGCGATTTCGTCCTACATCGCGCCTAGGCGCGCTTTTTAGAACAGAGATTTTGATAAACACTACACACATCTGATGTGCAAAGTTATAAAAAACCTAAACCAAACACCTTATGACACCTGAGAACAACTCATAGCCAAAAAACGGGGTATTTTATTACATGTTAAAAAATTGCATATTTAACCAGGCGATTTTTCTCTATATTTGCCACAAATCAAACCCAAAATTGTTAAAAATTTTAATATTTTCCAGAATTTTAGTTTCGTAATTCCAAGGGAAAGGGGAAACAAAAATTGGTTTTATGAATCCACCATAAAAAAAAATGGTATAAGATTAGCCCTGGTCACTGAGACCTTACTAACCAGGCCAAACTATAAATCTCAAAGCATAAAAAATACAAGGATGCTTAAAAAGAGCACCATGCAACCTCTTGAAATTGGGAAATTTGCCTTCTAAGGCCAATACTAACATTATCTGCACGTTCGCAGTCTTGCAAAAATTCCACGTCCTTTCTCATTCCATTGAAACACAGAAAAAGAAACATGAAAATCTATATGAGTGACAGCCATGTCCCAAGTCATTTGCAGTGGGATCAAGATTTTGAGATTTGAATTTCAACCGAACACATGGAATCCTCTTATCAAGTCAAGAACTCAAATCTCCAAAGGTTGCTTTAAAATTTGAAGGAAATGTATATTAATTCTTCCACAATTATGATAATATTTCTCAAATTTCAGCAATTCAACTGAAATTGAAGAAAATTCTATATCGTATAGTGAAGAATTAAACAAGATCAATTCTTTAATAAAACGTCAACCATTTTACCCCTATCGTTTTATAGCTCTCTGCTCTCATGTCTCCGTTTAAATTTCGAAAAAGCGAATGCTAGTTCTTCCAATATAAAACAAATAATAATAAAAAAATCGCTGAAAAAACAAAAACCTTCAAATAGAAAAACCCACCTCGGACTTCGTTTTCAAGGCGAGTAAGCTCGATACGCACCGGATCGGAGCCATGTAAGAGTGTAACAATATCATCCACCTCAGAACCAGCTTGATACAAAGCCGCGGATGGCTTCTTCTTCAGCTTCGACGGAGCCGATGACGTCTGCCTCTGCTGCTGTTCCGTATCTCCACCGCCGTTATAATAACTCCCCATTCAATCACAAAACACACTCACAGAATCCCAATTCTTTGGAGATTACGTTAAATTATATAATATGAATTTCTGTGCCCTGTCTCTATAAATAATTATATATAAACAAGTGAGATTTGGATTGCTTTTAGAATGAAAGGCACCAACTGTCAGTTTTGCTGTAGAGAGAGTAAGAGAATGGTGCTGCGTTTGCGTTTATATAGAAGAAGATTACAGGTTTAAATGAGATTAATTAAATTAAAGCTTTCGTATTTCATGAGGTTATTATTAGCTGTAACGCAGAACACGTAATACCGTGTGACTGCACGCGTTTTATTGGCCCTGACTTTATTAAAAGTAATTATTATTTTTAATTAGTCATTAGAATTGGATTAGACAAGTTTAACATTTTTCCATTGTAATTTAATATCCAACGGTCAAACACACACCAGTTAATATGTGTGGTCCATGTACAAAAGAAGCACCAATTTACCGTTGGAAATGCAAAATGGACACTTTTGTTAGAAATAGAATAAAAAATGAACGATAAAGATTTCAAATAATTCTCGCTATTACAAAAATTTCATGAAAAAACAAATCCAATATTTTTAATTGCTTTCCCGAGACATTATTGGTGATTGTTGTGACATTATTAAAAAAAAGGCTAAATCCCAACTTTGAGGGTCCTCCACCGTCTCGTTCATAAAGCATTGTAGATGAGGTAAATCGTGGAATGTGTCTCAACAAGTCAGGGTACAAGAGTTGACATACTGATATCCACAAAGAGTCAATTCCAAACTTTGTTAGAGATATGAATCGAACTCTTACACTGTGGCTACCAACTCAACTGAGACTACCACACTCATATCATTTGCACCACTACACTATGCCCCGGGGCATTGTTGGTGTAAGTGTAAGACAATGCTATAAAAGCGCATTTAGGTGGCGCCTAGATGCGAGGAATTGAATCATCACATTGCGATTGCCAACTCAATTGAGACTATCATACTCCTGTCATTTGTATCACTAAACTATGTCCCGGGGGCATTGTTGGGACATTATTAGTGATTGTTGGGATAAGTGTAAGACAATGCTTTAAAAAAGCGCGTTTAGGTGGCGCCTAAATGCGAGGCACGTGCAAAATGCTTTGTTTTGACAGTAAGCGAATCACTTAATGCACGTTTGGCATCTCTAGACACGCTTTATTAATTTATAATTTGATCCGTTTTTTTATTTGACTTTAATCTATTAACTTTGTATTTTTTTTTAAAAGGTTTTTATTTGACTTTATTTTCAAATTTCTAAACGACTTTACTTGTAAAAATTGAAAAATGATGTAGCAAGATCTAGATCATTGATTTAAAAAATTATTTTTTAAATCATTAGTTAAGATGTTGTCAACACATATTTTGTAAACCAATTTTGTAGCCCAACTTTGTACATATAACATGATTTGCCCTCAAAATGTTGTTGTGTGCCCATAAAAAGATAGGAGATCAATAAATGACAATTGAAAAATAACTTTTCGGTCTTTATCGTCCTTTCATGAACTCTAAAATTTACTTGAACAAATTGAGGTTTTGCTCTTGTAAGGGTTTTGAGCATTCCGTTGTGTGCCCTTTATGTGTTCACACATTCCCCATATCCTCGACTATTTGCATAAATTGTTATTGCCTACTCATTTGTGTGACTTTAATATTGACTTTACTATAGCGTTACATTAACTAAGAGATACTCCTCGAATTGCTACATTGTTATCCAATGCAATTGTTTGCTTGCATAATTTTTGTATCTATAATCGATAATTGTCTACTAATTTTGGTCATATTATTTTATCTTCAAACTTTATTGTTAATTTTCATGCTGAGATCAAGATAAAAATTATTTTATATCATGAAACTTATGAGCTTATTTTTAAAATGAAATATAGGCTCGATTGCTTTAACAGTGAATTTTATGCTTTATTACTTGTTTCTTTGGCCAATTTTCGAAGCATGTTAAGAGATTTTCTTGGATCATTCACATGAAAATAATCTATTTGACATGTCATCACTCTCAAATGAAAGTTATGTTTTCAATATAGTATAATTGTTTTCTTATTAAGAGTCAATGTTATTGCAATCATTTCTTTCTAGAAGTCAGTCTGCGTGCTAGTCGCTTGTGATTTTCATCATGTGATGTCAATTTGATTTGAATTTTGCTACACTTACAGTGATTAGTGGACTGTAAATTTTACAGCCCACTAAACACTGTACAATCATCATTTTTTATTTGATTTCTTATGGATAAATTACACATTATGCTACTTTTTGGAGTTTAATATTGGTTATTTGATCAATGGAAAAGATTGCCCCTAGGTGCGAGTTAAGTCGTATGTTTTTAGGGGTTACAAAATGGTCTAATAGCTTGTTGGTTAGTCAAAAATCGGCCCACGGACAGCTTGGCGTTGTTTCGAGATCTCGAACGGCCTACAAGCCTAAAGTTCACTAGTCCCCGAGCTCGTCAAAAATGTGAAAAAAAAATTTCAAAAAAACTTGAGCTCGTGGGCTCGACTCATCAATTTGACAACTTGAGCCTAAAGTTCAATAGTCCACGAGCTCGTCAAAAATGTGAAAAAATAAATTAAAAATAAACTTGAGCCCGTGGGCTCAGCTCGTGCTTGAACGAGCTTGAGCTTGAGCTCGGCTCATCAATTTGACAAGTCGAGCTGACTATATGTTTCTGTCAAAAATTCAATATCAATACTTGGTTAGAATAAATGATCGCTGGTTGAAGTCGAGTTCTCTCAGTCGGAGAGAAATGATGGGAATCATAATAGAAACATTATTTAATTTACTTTACAATTTTGATACTTATTTTAGGGAACATTATTAGAATTTTGTTTATAAATTTTCTAGTATTTCATAAGTTGTTTAGTTAGTTAGATACTTATTTTAGGGAATGTAATTAGGAATTTATTTTGTGGTATTTTCCTACTTATGAACTAAATTAAACCTACATAAAGAATTTATGCATTATAAATCCTCTCCAATTTCCCTCTTTCTTTATCTATCTCCTTGTTCCATTGTGGTACATGTAACTTTTTTAACATTAAAAAAAATGACAAACTCACGAAAATTAGTTACTTTTAAGCTACTATTCATGTACTAGAAACAAATCGTGATTAACGGTCTTGATGAGATGATATCAACAATCTAAAATCGGCTATTTTACATGGCTTAATTTTAGTTTCACAAACACTCATTATGAGCATGTTAATTCTGGTTTATTTTTAAACGGATATCAATTTGACTAATTTTTGCAGTAATCAAGTGTGACTCAACTAAAACAATCACGAGTTTCAATAAATAAAAAACCAATTTAAGCCGTTGAAGATTTATAAATCAATTAATTATTAGAATGGTATTGGTGTGTGTGTGGGCATCATGACAAGTAGGGTAGGACGGGTGTGCAGAGAATGAAAACTGCAAAAAAGGTGATGGATGGCGGATAGATAAAGCATAAGCGGAAGGGACAAGAGCACATGGGGAGAAAGCGTAGAAATGCACATGCGATGCCTTAAAAGACAAAGCGTGAATCAATCTTGTTGGGTCCGATTTATCATTTCATAATGCACATCCATTCCCCTCCCACACGAGCCCATAGCCACCCTTCCATCGAGCTCTTTATAAAAACATCATGTATATGGATGTGTACGTACATCACATGCTTAGTATTATACAAGAATGGCACTTTGAAAAACATGAACCGACAAATCCTTCCACTAAAAATTACAGCTCGAAGCAAACGATTTCATAGACCAGACTCAAATTTATTTTATCGTTCTGTTTCTTGGTGAAACCATAAACCCACACCATCAAAATGAACTTGTTGAACTTACCGTCAATTACCACCATTGATTTCAAAATAAGACCACGGTCTAGAGCAACTAGCAACTAATCTAAAATCAATACAACTAAAGTTGCACTTTGGAAATGCGATTCTACCATTTATAATTCGGGCTCAGCTCGTGAATTTATCATGCAATAGCTACTAACTCATTGGACCAAAACGCACGTATCATCATGGCCCAGATTGGAATGGATTGTCATCACAACCGAACATTTTGTACGTTAAAATAATCCGAAGAAGATCAAAAGAAAGACTTATGTTATCTTAAACGATTGACAAAAAACGCACATATAACTATTTTATAAAGGTATGGATTACATGCTTTCGTTGATGGTATGACAATATTGGTTGTATATGCATTGTCGATTGAATCTAATATCACATACGAAACTTTTAATAAGATCTATAGATAAATCAAGAGGATACATATGTTCCTAGTAGGATTAATAAGATTACTGAGACGACATAAGCACATGTGAAGTTTTAATTATCACTAATAAATGTAAGATGGATCCCAGGAAAAAACAAACCAACCAACCTTTATCCACATTTTGTACAGGAAAAAGTGTAAAGGATACTGGTTAACATGCCTGAATGATTGCTATTGCCATCTAAAACTCAACGATTTCATTAACAAATTTCGATCCTTCACTTTAAAAAATCCATCGAAAAGAGATCACTGAAAATTTGAACAAAGCTATTTCCGAAAAAAATCCACAGAAGCAACCAAAATTAATACTGTACACACAGCACAACCAATGCAATTGTTGGCTAATATATCCTCAAAGGTAAATATTATAAAAGAAAATAAAATCTCCGTTTAACACTGTTCATGAATCTGAATCATTATCACTGAACATTGCAAGTGAATACACAATCTCACTAGGGAAAATTGACGGTTATGAACTTAATATTCTGAGGGGACCAACTTGCATGGAAAATCAAAGTTCGGAAAGGCCAAATGAGGGAGAAAAACTTTGATTGTACGGTCTTATATGCACACGTGATATGACCGTTCATATTAATCAAGATACCTCAGACCTCGAGCCAATTAAAATGGTTTCAAGTTCGAGGTGTCTTGATCTAGATGGCCGTGCTTAAATCAGTAACCTTTTGACTCTGAAACTCCGTACGTGTCTACAGTTTCAACCTTTCCATGAAGGTGAATATTCAGCATATCATTTTCCGACATATCTCGAATATTCAGCATTTGTCCTGGAAAGACTTTCACATACTCCATGATGGAGCTGTATGTTTCGATTCTCGTAGTGCTTGTCATGCCTCATATTCCACATTTTCTAGGAAAAACTAAGATCTAATCGCTTCCGAGAAAAGATCCCAAGAATCTATTCGAACCCTGATGACCTGAATATCAGCATACTTCGTCTGTCACCATAGTTTTGCATCCCCATCAAGATTCATGGTAGTTGTTGTAACCTTTGTCGCTTCGTCTTTGATTGAAGCTGCAAGAAAGTATTATTCCATATTGAACGAGAAGTTCTCAACTTCTTTAGCATCGTGTGCTCCTCCGTAGGCACACAGTTTTGGAATTCTGAGCATATGAACATGCTCTTGTGTGTTGGCTTGCCCATTGCCAACCGCGCATTAAAGCACTAGTAATTGAGCTGTCAATGCTTCCATTTCATTCTGCAAATCAGGTATGATAGCAACAGCTCAATCATTGTTGTGTTGGCCTTTTGGCTTTCATCCAGTTGGATGTGGAGATTCCGAATTTTCGTCTCTGCCATCTCAACTTTTTCCTTGAGGCTCTCCATAGCATAGCACAACCTAGTAGTTGTCTCATCAAGCGCATTCATCCGCTGTTTTGTAGTCCTCTTTTGAACATCTACCACCTCTATGGTGTTCGAGGAATTTAGATCCATAGCTTTCTTATCGAGGGTCTTGAGCCGCAGCTCTGATACCAACTTTTACGAGTTGCCTTTCTTTTGACACAGAAAGAGATATCGTGTGGCAGTAGTTTGCTCCACTAGACTACCTTCCGCCTTCTCTTAGTCGTTTCGGGATGAAAGAAAATTTGATTAAAATTTGTAGAAAGCTTGCAACATGAAATTGAAATACATTGAAAGTAACTTCATCATTGATTGCTTGGAATCTAGAAATTACAATTGATGAAAGTAAAAAATTATAATGGCTAGTGCGCCGGGAGGGGGGGGGGGGGACACTAGAAAGTTTGAAAGATATTTGAAAAACATAATAGTATTAGAAACAAAAATCGAAGGACGGGAGTAGACGTTTAAATGCCAAAGAATCATACTAAACTTTTCTAATTTCTAGCTATTTGACAATTTAAATAAACTATTTACAATGTGCGGTCGAAGTGGGTAAACTGCGACTGCGATAGGATCAAAAGAATTAAATAAAGCTGCGGTCCTTGACATCAGACACAGGCATAGGTTGGGGGTCGTGGGCTTGTGCCAAGTTGGTATATATTTTTTGGTAAAATAATATTTGAATTACATTGTTTTATTATTTAAAATAATAATATATTTATCTATATTATTTATTTTTTCCCGAATTTTTGTACAGACACGTGGTGTCTTATAGAAACTGGTGATTGACAGTTAAACCGACTATCCAAATGGGTCGTGTCTATTTAAGACACAAATTTTTGATTGTTGTGTCTTTTGCACACAACTTTTCAACTTCTATATAATGGTCCCCATACCCCCGGATTTTATCAATTCCAAAAATCTTTCCCGATTTTCTCTCTTGCAAAATATAATCATTCCATCCTGGATTATTTCGTATTGTGTATTTCAGTCCTGAATATTATTTCGTGCATTTTAGTCCTCTAGTTTTTTAGAGAGATCAAAAACATTAGTATATTCCTTAGGTCTTGTAATTTGGAGTGTTACTATTATAAGTCAAGATCGTTGTTTCTTAGAAGACGAGTATCGGAAGACCATCAACACTAGTGCGAGACATTATCGTCTTAAGGAGAAAGATTTGAACTCTTGCCTCGACCTTATCATTTTATTCCGTTCATTTTGAAGAAAGTTCGTATTCTACCCAATCGTTTATTCACTGCAAAAGATTATTTTAAATTATAACCCCGTGAAATTATTATTTGCCAACATATAAAATAAGATAGACAATAAAAGTTTTCGATGTCATTTTCTAAGAAATAACTTCTTACTAAATGTGAAATAGGAAGATTTTGACGATGGAAATCTTAGTATTTCCCGTGGTTCTATTTATAGGGAATTGGCTTCTTTCTAATAAATTATAAAATTGTCTCGTATCATTTACTCAAGGTAGTTTGCAGTTGAGGGTTTTGAGTATATTTCAATATCTTATCTAATAAGAAGATGCGATTTGAACTATCTTTGTTGTAAATTGTTGAATTTTAATCGGCGCAATATTCTTGTGAGGCTTTTTGTGACATGTACTATGGAATATTGTCAAAGTTTGATCACACGTAAGTGTTCTTATTCTGATCTCTTGAATACACAAGGTCGCGAGCATAACTATCACCTTAATTATGATACATTTTAGGACGTATTTGGCAGTAAGGAATTATGCATATAAAGATAAGATTTATCGAGTTAATCTTTGGTATAGATTATGTTGGGTTTATGGACACCACATATCTCCACAATATTATGATATTGTCCATTTTGAATCTAAACCCTCATGGATTTGCTTTTGAACTTTACCCCAAAAGGCCTCATACCAATGGAGATATTGTCCTACACTTATAAACCCATCATATTTCACATGTCTAGCCGATGTGGGACTTCTTTTGCTCCCAACAATCCTCCCTCAAACGATAACCCATCCGTCAATCATCTTGTACCGTCGTTATTGTCGTCGCCTTCGACCAAACCGGACCCGTCGCCTGACCACCATATTTTTATGTCAGGAAAACTTTAGACACAAGGCACCTCAAACACGGATAATTTTTTTTAGTCAGATCGTGAGGCTAATTAGGGGACCTGCACCACACTTTCCACTGCGTTCCTCCGGCTAAGTTTTGGGCCCTGACTCTGATACCACTTGTTGGATTTATGGACACCACATATCTCCACAATGGTATGATATTGTCCACTTGGACCTAAGCCCTCATGGATTTGCTTTTGGGTTTTACCCCAAAATGCCTCCCCAATGGAGATATTGTCATACATTTATAAACCCATCGTATTTCCCATGTCTAGCCGATGTGGGACTTCTTTTACTCTCAACGGATTAAATACTTGAGGTAATTTAATTCGTATTTGTAGGGAGAGTAAGGGATGAGATGGATTAAGCGTTTCCATTTGCATAAATAATGTAATACACAAACTAAGTCCCTATTTGGTCCTCATCTTTTAAAAATCATTTTTTCAAAACTTATTTTCAATAACACATTTTATGTGACTCATAATTTTATCAACTTTTAACAATACATTTCATCAACTTTTAATAAAATTTACTAAAATATGATTTTTACCGAAGCCAAAGACAGGGCTAAGCCTTGTTTGACAACCATTGAAATGGGGTTTTTATAGAGAATAAGTTTTGAAATAGTAATTTTTGGAGAATGTGTAGTTAAATAATAGAAAAAAGTTTTGGGTTTACGTGCAGAATATATTATTATGAGAACGTGCGGTTCAAAATAAGTTTGAGAAAAAAAATTATTTTAATAATTATCAAACAGTGGCTAAACATAGTGCATTTTTGTGCACACATTTTTTTATAGTATAAATAATAACAATCCCTCTTAATTTGCCTTTTTGATTATTATACAACTTAAGACTCTCTACCACATAGTTACCCATCTTAATGAAGAATCGTGCAATAAACTAACCTTAGAAGACTCGACAACTATGTTCTGACTTTGTATTGATACAAACCACATATTTGCGTGTCAAATTTTGTTTTATGCTTTGGATGTTTGGCATGGTCGTCATAGAACTATGTAGTTATATTAATATTTCTATTTTCAGCATATGGCCAAAGCTATAATCCAAATTAATAATCAAAACTTGGCGTTGGGCTATCTCACTTCTTAATTACCCAATAGCCAACTACTAATCGAGATTTAATTTGATTGGATATGCCTAACGAAGGAAAGAATTGAGAAATTTTGAAGATTAATGCTATTCATTTAGAGTATAGATGATCACTGATCTATGTCACTGCAGGATCACTGTCACATTCTTCGATGAACTTTGAATGCAATTTTTACACTTTTAGACACCCGATAATAGGATAGTGAGGTCGTTTGAAGTTGAGTTCAGTAGAAAGAATTCAAGACATCTAAATTCCTAATAGAGTCCAACTAAAATCCAATTGAAATAGATCAACTAGTGTTGAGTTTTTTGTATGTAGAAAATTTAATATAACTCCAATTGATTGAACTTTCGTAAAATGAACAATTTTTTAACTCGACAAGTTTACTACTCCTCGTACAGTCGAATATAACCAATAACATCACTGAGTTGCCATTTTAGAGAAGAACGAGATATGTAACTTCTAGATAATATCTCAAACGAGAAATATTTTTATTGCAAAATAACATTACACTAACAATATTACAAGATGTTTAGAACTTTATATATAAACTCCCAAACTTTATTTCACCATTTCCTAATACTACATAAACCTCGTACATGATTTTATACCAACATCAATTTTCGTTTTATTATATAGGCACATCGAAGAGTTAAGGCCTGGCCGTTGCTTCGTCGTGTTTCATGTATGCTATTGCTTCTTGAGGACTAGAGCAGCACTGGCACCCCGCCCACTGATGATAACCACAACAACCCCATTTACAAGGTCCTCGTCCACCCCATCCCCCACCACCTCCGCCCCAACCGCCCCAACCACCCCCTCCACCGCCCCAACCACCACCGCGGGAACCACCACCACCTCCATAGCCACCCCAACCGCCACCATAATGATCTTTATTATCGGCAACATCTGCAAATAAATCATTGCCAAAATTAAGTTGTTATAAAAGCTATAAAATTCGAAATATATTCCAATCATCTATAAAAGCTAGATAATTTAATTTAACATCATAATAATTATAGAAAAATCATGTCGAATTTTATACTAACCCTTTTTGTCATCTTGAGATGTATCGACCGCAGTAGTTGACAAGATGAATAGACTAGCAAAAACGAGACTGAACAAAATAAAAGTTTTCGAGGTCATTTTCTTAGAAATAACTTCTTACTAAATATGATATGGAAGATTTTGAGGATGGAAATCATAGTACTTCCCTTGGTTCTATTTATAGGGGATTGGTTTCTTTTTAATAAATAATAAAATTGTCTCATATCATTTACTCAAAGGTAGTTTGACGTTGAGGGTTTTGGATATATTTCAAAATCTTATCTAATAAGATGCAATTTGAACACTCGTTGTTATAAATTGTTGTTAATCGGCGTAATCTTCTTGTGAGGCTTTTCGTGACATGTACGAGGGACGATTTATCAATATTGGATTGCACAATTATTTTTATTCTGATGCCTCTTGAATACTTACCAAGTTAATCTGAGATTTCTCAAGATAGCGCAACATTTCATTTCAAAAAATAAAGGCATCTCTTCACTTTATTTATCACGATCCTTTGGATCTTTCAAGAAATCCACACTTCGACGGCTGTTCTACAATTTCAGCAACAGCCAACTGTTTTATGTTATTTAAATATCACTTTGACGCCCAACAAAGTTGACTACTTGAAGAAAAAACACCAAACTCGTGTTGTTCCATATACAGGTTCTTTCAAGAACATTTTACAAAACCATCTTTGATGAAAAATATATATATTGTTATGGACACATTTACCTATAGTAAAACCATATGCTCTATCAGTCCCACTTAATAAACAAATATGTTCTCAGTTCCACTTAATAAACAAATATGAACATATTTGATGGGAGTTAATGAGAAAGAATCGAGATTTTCCATCCATCTGTTCAGATTTTCATCTTCATATTTTTATGGCAATTGAATTAAGACGAATTCACATTTTGTCATACTCATATACAAATAGAATTTTGCATAATTCATCTCATTTAATTTTATCAAATTTTGTTCTAATGCAAACACAATTTTGCGTAACCCATCTCAATTAATGTCATATATTAATTGAGGGTATCAAACAGAATATGAAAGTCTAACCAACTCATTTACCATGTCAATTTCATATTCCAATAAATCATCATAATTCGAAATGCCATATTGACATATAAATGGATACCCACATGTAAGAATGTTTCTCTTATTCATAAATCACTAATCATTTGAATCTCTCATTAGTGAACTTCCTTTGCAAATTATATATTAAGCAATAATCATCACATGCATAAGGAATTAAACACCAAACAGTCATCATAGCCAATTAGATCCATTTGTCACCACAATTGGTTTGAAAATGCATTTAGAAAATGAATAGCTGCCATATAACATTCTGCCTAAATAACCACATGCATTTGTTCAAAAAACCAACTTCCATAATCCTTAACTAATTATGAAAAGACACCACTAACAGTCATGCATCTTGATCAATACACATTATTTAGGCACAATGAATCATCACACAGTTTCATATATATAACCAGATTCCAAGAAATTAANATCTTGATCAATACACATTATTTAGGCACAATGAATCATCACACAGTTTCATATATATAACCAGATTCCAAGAAATTAAAATTGACGACAATTTTAAATGCCATACATGATGCAATTCGATGAAAAATAACTTACATAGAGTTACAAATATGGATTAACATGTGAATTTTTTCAAATTCAAATAATCGTGACTTTTCAAAGAAACGCCACCGATGATCACGAATTTGGAGAAGGTAAAAGGATAATTTACCGAACCCGAAACACGAATCTGGATTTAAAAACATGTTTTTTCTTGTAAAATTCGTCTTCATCAAATGAACGAAATCTCGATCTATCAACTTGATTGTCACCATTGTGTTCACTCTCCATTGCAAAAAATAACGTTTGAAATTGTTGGGAATATTTTCTCTAAGAGAGGAATAGAGAAGAAACCAAGATCAAAAAAACAACATGATGTGTGAAACCAAGTTCAAAATATATAAGATTCAATAATGAAATAATT
>CAIGRO010128462.1:0-17438 GCA_903798355.1 Fraxinus baroniana
TTAGACTAACACATGTAGTAACCCATTTCAATGGAATTTACTTTCATAATTGATATGCCAAAAGGAATGTATGAGAGAGAGATGAATGAAGAATTGTTGCCCCAGCTGCTCGCCTACGACCCCTACCACATAGACGAGAAAGGTCTAGAGGCGGGGGCAAGATCGCAGTAGGCTCACCAGAGAAATGACCACCATGGCAGCTAACATGAAAAATATAACCCAGCAAAACCTAGCCATGCAAGAGATGCTAACGACCATGCAGGATACGCAGCCCCTGAAAATGCATTCCCAAACCCTCAGGGATATTACCATGAGAAAGAAGAAGTCCAAAGCCAAATGGCTGGACACAATCATATCAGGATGGAGGCTCTTCAGGAAAGAGAGGTTGGGGTGGACACGTCGACCAATTACGCCTTGAAAAGGCCATATGAAGCTTTCCTCCAAACTACGAGCCAAAAAACAAACCTCAGAGGTCCGCTAGTGTCTTCGATAGGATAAGCCCGGAGTTGCCTAGAAATAGGCAGGATCACTTACCCCATGAGCCTAGAAATAGGCAGGCTCACCCTCCTCTCCATATGCCTAGAAATGGGTAGCAAGAGCCTTTTCAATATGAAAGACAACAACCAGCTTACAAAGAAGAACCTCAGGTCTGCCTCCTAGAAATAGGCATGAAATGAGGGACTAGGCTAGGAATGAAGCATGACCTTCCCAACCGCCTCTCCAGACCCACCAAGGGGAGGACGAGGATTCTGATGAACCCTAGAAGTCCTGCGACCTTGATGACATGATGACCACTAACCTTTCTCCGAGGCCATAAAGAATGCTCCTATGCTAAACCACTTCACTCTCCCTAAAATTTCCAAGTATGACGGGAGAGGTGACCTCACGAAACACATCAACAACTTCAAAACTCATATGAATTTGAAAGGGGCTACCCCAGCTATGAAGTGTAGAGCCTTTCACTTAACCCTAAGTGGTGGAGCAGAAATTTGGTATACAAGATTTCTAAAAGGAAATATCGGAGTTGGCCGAACCTCAAAAAGACGTTCCTAAAACGCTTTTCAACAAGCAAAGAAGGGAAAAGACCCATTCAACGGTTGCAAGACGTACAACAACAACAGGGCGAGACGTTGAAAAGTTTTCATCTCGCTTCACGGATGAAATAACATATTGTGTGCAAGTCACGTATAGGGAAGCATTGACTGCCTTGAGAGGAGGCTTGGACATGAACTCTCTCTTTTGGAAGGACGTGCAAAATAAGGACCTTGCCACATATAATGCCTTGCTAGAAATGATAAGGCGAGAAATCCTCAATGAAGAATTGAGAGACCATAGGAACAAGGCTAGCCAGGGTCTCCCTCCTCCTCAAATACAAAGGGGGAAATGCCCTACTTCCCATTTGATGGACCACCAGGCATCCCTAAATCATGGACGAGAGTTAGCTGTAGCAACCCTCAATGCAGTACCCCATTTGGCTTATGATGAGGTTAATCCTGATGCTGAAATGTGTCACGCCAGCCCTACCCAAGGCACCCCTCAAGGGGATGAGGTAGGGAACGAAGCACCAAACCTAGAAATAGGGATGAAGTGCATAGTTATTGAACCTACCATTAGTCCCATGGCCGGCGAGCGGAGAATTGTTGGGATGTCGCAAGACACTCCCACAACACAAACCAAGGAAATGGAAGACGTCCCCAGAGAAATGCTCTATACAGAAAAACCAAACAGCATGGGAATAACGAGCAACGGTGCGCTAACTGAAGTGACCCTCCAAGAGGGAGGGATAATAATACGAAAAATCCCAGAGAGGGCCAAAGGCAGAGGCGAAGCCCCCAATGAACAACGATCAAGAACCTATCAGAGAGATTGACACGATTATTGGAGGCCTGCATGTTGGAAAAGAATCCAGAAACTCACAAAGGAATTATGCTAGGGAAGCAAGTGATCCTCCCATGACAAGCTACATAGTTAACCAATCTTCCACTAGAAGAGCAATTCCTCAAATTGCGTTCACTCAAGAAGATGCGGTGGGAGTGCATTATCCACAATGTGATACCCTAATAAGGGCTGTCGTAGAACCTGACTCAGACCCTACCACTACTCAAGCACGAGAATTGATAAAAAAATATCCTTCAAGGCAGTTTGGCAGATTTGAGAACTGAGATAGGGAAAAGTTCTAAGCACAGCCAAAGAGAAGTCCAAGCCCTGGCAAAGCCTGAAAAGGATGCTAGCGGATAATGGGAGCTCGGTTAACATCATCTTTGAAATCACATTTGACAAAATGAATGTAGATCATGAGTTAACCCCAATGAGCTCTCCCTTGTATGGCTTTACAGGAGATAGCATCATCCCGAGGGACAAAATCACTCTAGCAATAGAGATGGGAACTAAACATTTGATTGCTCGACACTTCGTGGAATTCTTGGTGGTTGTTAACTGATCTGCTTATCATAGAGTGCTTGGGAGACTCGCTTTGAAGGAGCTATGGGCTATCACCTCCATTCATCACATGTACATAAAATTCCCAATCGAAAATGGTATTGCCACGGTCTAAGGCGACCAGCGAGGCGTAGTGCTACTCAAATTCCCTAAGGAAAGTGGAAACAAGAATCGTTAATGTCATTGTACAAACATTGACATGAGTGACGTCCCTAAACAAGGGAAATACGTCATTATGACCAAGGTCCGTGAAGAAGGAGACGTTCTCGGTACCATTCGAATCCCCAAAGAAGGGGTGGCTACTGAAGAAGCAACTTGCTTGGAGAAGCTGGATCCTCACATCATAGATTGCGAGCCTCAAAAAGCACCTATGGAAGAACTGAAGACCTTATTGGTTGACCCACGGGATCAATCCAAGCAGTTGCAGGTGGGAAGCAACCTCTCCATAAAGGTAAAGAAGGAATTAAAGAACTTTTTACTGAAAAATCTAGATGTTTTTTCCTGGAAACATAGCGACATGATAGGCATCGATCCAAAGGTCAGTTGCTACCACTTGAACATAGACCCAAAGGCTACGGTATATAGGCAAAAGAAGAGGGTCCTCAACCCGGAAAGATACGAGGCTCTAAAGGATAAAGTTAAGAAGCTGATTGACAATAGGTTTATTCGGGAATCTGTGTATCCAAAGTAGGTCTCTAACCCTATATTGGTGAAAAAGCACAATGGAAAGTGGCTGGTTTGCATAAATTTTCTCAAATTTGAATCAAGTTTGCCCCAAGGACAATTTTCCACTTCCCAGAATAGACGAACTTATGGATTTGACCGCGTGACATAAACTCCTTAGTTTCTTGGATGCGTATTCTGGATACAACCAAATCCCCATGTTCCTAGGAGACGGGGAGCACACCTCTTTTATCACAGACAAGGGACTTTATTGTTATAAGGCAATGCCCTTCGGGTTGAAAAATGCCGAAGCTACCTATCAAAGGCTTGTTAACAAGATGTTCACCAACCTCATTGGAAAGACCATGGTGGTCTATGTGGATGACATGCTGGTAAAGAGTTTGAAGGCAGGAGATCATGTTGCACACCTAGATGAAACGTTCAAAATTTCGAGAAGGTATCGGATGAAGCTCAACCTCTGAAAATGTGCCTTTGGGGTGTCGTCTGGAAAATTCCTGGGTTACATCATTAACAAAAGAGGCATCGACGAATACATTTCAACGAGATAAGCAATGGAAAGATGAGAAGATATGGATTCAACCTCCTTGAAGAAAGGAAGGACGACTCTCAAGCCAGATTGGCTATCTACTAAAGAAAAATGACTAAGTACTACAATTCGAAAGTAAAAAAAAAAAAAGTCATTTCATTTAAATGAGCTGGTATTGCGAAGGGTGTCCCCACCTTCCAAAGAGCATGGCTCAGGAACCCTTGGACCCAACTGGGAGGGTCCTTATAGCATCAGTGAAGAGGTTCGTTCAGGAACCTACAAAATAGAGGATATGGATGGAAAGGCACAGCCTCATCCATGGAATGTAGAACATTTGCGCAAATATTATCAGTGATGTAAACATCTTGTATGTACATTTTGTACTTCAATAAAATGACTTCTGTTATATCAGTCACGAGTCAAGATTTCAGTCAAAGAAGGCTAAAAGCCTTGAAGACGTTCATGTGAGGACGTACCAACCTTGTAAAGGTAAAAGCATTAGAACAGTGCCGAAGGTTCCCAAAAATGACCACTTCTACGTTCACAAAATGTAACATGCCTCTAAAAATTAAAATTAATATGGGAGCCTATGCATGGACAAATCAGTCAACCCCATGCTTGAGAAAAGAAAGGCAAGCAAACTACCCATACTTGTGTAAATTATAAATAAATCCAGACTAAAGTCTGAAGTGCTAAAGAACTTCGGTTCATACACATCAATGTGCTTGAGTTAGAAACTTAATAAGGTACACGACCTACAAACACTTGGAAAGAATTTTAGTGTTTAGATTGCTATTAAAGTATGATGTGTGGAAATTCGACATAACTTAAGTCTCACAAACATGTTTGACCTTATAAAGTGTGATTAATTGGTTTGACAAATTATGAAGTAATTAGGAAGTCTTCAGTTGGCTTATTAGTTAAGTTTGATTCCGAACTCATATTAGCAAGTTTGAGTATGATGTTGGTTAATTCAGACCTACCAATAACGTATTCAAGTTTTTGAAGTCATCATATGTCTGATGTTTAACTAAGTTGATGTTACCTGTAGTTCAATTTGATATTATTGATGAAGTGCAAGTGGTTCGAATTGGTAACCACATCGGAATTGGACAAAAGCGATAAAGAGACGGAAAATAAATAAGTACAAGTAGTGGATAAAAGCAGGATTTCATTAAAACAAAGAATATTTTACAATTAATAGGCTGAGGCCATTATACTTAACAAAAACTTACATTGAGTTCAAAGCCCTAAGGGGGTGAGGGTTGAGGAGCCACAAAGGGCACTATAGCGTCAAGACCCACTTCTTCGGTGGCAGTTTCTCCATAGCTGAAGCAAATTTCATAGACTCTTCTGTCTTCTTTTTCTTTAATGCTTCAACTTTAACTTTGGCCACTTTGGTAGCCTCCTCAGCCGGGAGGCTTTATTCACGAACTCTCTATTTTTTCGTTGAGTGTTTTTAAAGAAGGCCTCCACCTATATTGCCATACCAAATGACCTTCCTGCTTGAGCTACCATTGTGGCAATGACGTCGATGGCGTCATTCTTCTCCACAAAGGATTGCCACTTCTCTGTCCAAAACTTGTGGAATGTGGTTGTTACGGTTTGAACCTCTGTTAGAAGAAGGGCAAGAGCATCAGATTTGAGCTTATTGGATCGCGCGGCCAGACCCAATTTTGACTTTAGCGCTTCAAAAGTGCTGGAGTCACTTGAAGCCTTAACCTTCTTTGCAGGAGCTTGCCTCAGGGGCTCCACAACAGTTGGCCTCTTCTGTCCCCCAGAAGCTGCGGCCATCGAACTGCCCAAAATTTTTTCCTAGCTAGGGAGGAGAGGGACGTCTCTTGACCTACCCGCCCCATTGGGGGTCGGGATTCTGAACATTTTCTTTAGCTCCTCCTCTACTATCTTTTTTCTCCTATCCAGCATGGGGAGTCATCCCCCTTCTTAAGAGGCAGCCTCCTTGTTGATCCTCTCAATTATGTCCCTCACCTGCTTCCCTTCAACATATGAAGGTTCCATCCCCTTTCCCGAGTTGGATGTGGTCGCGAGGATAGTGGCCATGTCGGGAATAGGGTGCTTCCTCTTCTCGAAGTTATCTACAAGCACAAAATGAACAGGGTTAGTAGGATTCAACAACAAAGTATAAAAACAACCAAGTATGAGAGTCTTACCCCTTCTGACATTAGACCCAAGTACTCAAAAAAACGGCTCGACTGGATAGGCGATTGAAGCACACATCTGGTGATTTCTTGTATACTTCACAGATAGTGTCCCAGTTGCTCTCAGTGCACTCGAACTGCTCAACTGACCCTACAAACACAAACATGAAAAGACAAGTATTAGACCTCATCAGCTTGAAAAATCAACAAAGTAAGGAATGCACTCATGAGAATCAGAATAAGAAGTAGGGACTTTTACTTGAGGGATGAGGTTACCCTCATACTCCTGCCACTTCTCTCTGACCCAGAACCAGGTCTTCTTCCATCCTTTTATGGATGTAGGCAAGCTTATGATGAAGGAGGAGTGTGCCCCCCAAGGACGTAGGTAATACCAACCCCGAAAATCTCCTTTCGCCAGGGACCAAGTTTCACGGATCGTAGGTTTAGCTCCCGAGGTTCAATGCCTCGAGACTGCCCTCACCTCATTCTTTGGTCAACAAGCCCGAATAATTGGCATACATGCATACTATGAGTAGGATGTTAAGGAAGAATACATGCATATGATCATATATCATTAGCGCACTATTGGTAAGATAGGCATTGTGCCTAGCTGTTAGTGTGCTTGTCGTGCCGAATGGGGAGCTAAACATTCTCACTGCGTAACATTCTCCTCCATTCGAATTTGCTTACGTCCTCGTAGCGACAAGTGAGTTTCGCATCATCATGCATCCGTCTCGTTGCAAGGATAACAATGGCACCACTCTATATGGATAGGCCTCCAAACCTGCAGTAACTCATACTTACCGCCTTTGACACCAACTTTCACCCTCTGCCCCTCTGAGCATTGGTTCCTCGGATGGACGACCTCCAAATTGCAATGCCTCAACGCATGTCGAATTGTGCCCTGCAAAGTGCGCTCCTTGAAAACTCCTCTGAAAGGCACCCGGACAATTGTGCAACGCTGCCCTTTCTATCCTTGTTCCCCACAGCTTCCTTCATCGTGTCTCGCCAACTTGCCGACACAATCCGTGGCACAAAATCTTTTCTCCACAAAAATACTCGACATTATCCTATAACAACACCGCATGCTCAAGCGCTCTCACTCTGATACCAACTTTCACGGATCGCGGGTTTGGCTCCCGAGGTTCAACGCCTCGAGACTGCCCTCACCTCATTCTTTGGCCAACAAGCCCGAACAACTAGCATATATGCATGCTATGAGTAGGATGTTAAAAGAGAATACCTGCATAAAAGCCCGAACAACTAGCATATATGCATGCTATGAGTAGGATGTTAAAAGAGAATACCTACATATGATCATAGATCATTAGTGCACTTTTGGTAAGATAGGTCTCGCGCCTAGCTGTTAGCGTGCTTGTCGTGTCAAATCTCACTGCGTGACACCAAGGCTGATTGATGGTTTGGAAGACATGCAAAGGCATTCCAAAAAAGGTAGGAGCCCACTAGCTTTGCCCAGGCATTTGGGACAAGTTGGGTAACCAGCCTTCAACAGGAACTCATTAACGGCAACACAACCTTGCCTAGGATAGCAAGCTCGCTCGCTAGGAGATGGGGAAAGAAGTTCGATGTTATAGGGGATCCTATATTTCTCCCTAAGGTTGGCTAAGTAGGTCGGGTCTACTGAAAATGGAATTTTTGCTGTCCCACAGGCTATACCGTTGTCCCCGTCAACACCTTCATAAATTGAAGCACCTCGTCCAGCCTCGATAGCCCTTATGAGGTCAGTAGTACTCGTAATTTGGATCCCATTTCATGGGCAACCTCACTAAGGTCTATATTCTCTCCGGAAGAGTTAGAAGAAGCCATTGATTCACAGATTGGCTCAAAGTTTACAAATAAAAAAGGAGGGAAAAGATCACAATACTTACGAATTTCTCGAAGAAAAAGAAAGAAGAAAGAGTCAACAGAGAAGAACACTTAGGGAAATTTCGAAAGAAAGTTGACAAATTCTCGAAAAGACTTGAAGATTTTGATAAGCAAAAGGCAGAAATTCGTGCAAAATTGAAATAAATACTCTCCAAAATCCATGCCTTTTATAGGCAGACAAACTCACCCACATCGATTGGATCTCGATCCGGGTCATCTAACCGTCCAAGTTGAGGATTCAATCTGAACCACTCAGTACGCCCTCATCGGAGTAGTTTGGAAAGGCCTAGGAAATTACCAAGTAAACACTTTGGATGTCACTTACAGAGGTTCAACATAGATCAACCCTTTCGAAATTCAAAGTCCATGCATTACATAAATAATCATGCCTAGACTTGCGGACTATTGTTACGCCTCGCCTCCGAGACTCAAAGAGAAGCTGCCACGTGAGCAGCAAGTCAAAGGAAGGTTCACAAGGTCATATAATGGAAGGTCAAACAAGGCCGAAGCCCTTACACTAAAACTTGAAGTCCATGCCGAATCACTACTTCAAAGATGAAGCACTACAACCTATGCTGAGGCTCTATGGAGCTTTCCGAGGTTCTAAACCCATCTGAGGTCAATAAGCTGACGCTGTCCCATGCTGCAGATTCGAAGATCTCCTAAAAGTAATTGATGTAACGTCTGTAATAAAGTTTGGCAGTGTGTCGACCTACTATATACAGCGGTTGTTGGCTGACCCTTGTTAATGTATTGATTGTATGAATGGACAATGATGTGACGTCCCAATATAGGAGATGGGGCCGCGTGGTTCTGATCGAATGGTCACCACTTTGGTCTAGGCAGTATAAATAGTGTCTCATTGTAAGTAATCGGGGTTAGCTCTTTTTTAATCACAAAGAAAAACATATACACTGGAACTCTTGAGAAATATCAAGAAAACACTTAGTAGAATTTTGAGTGATTTATTACAATCTCCCTGAATATCAACGTATAAAATATAGTGATCCCAATACAAATTCTTTATCTATCCTTCTAGATATTCTCGTGAATGCTAACAGAGGATTATCTTAGATTTTGTGCTCGGTAGTCATTGTTAATGTGATTGCCACCGGAGCCTGAACATTTTTGTCTCTCGCCGTGAAGTGCCTCCCGCGTCTATTTTCGACCAGTTACCGTTGTCGAAAATACTTTGGTTAGACGTCGTCGTGTGACATAAAAAAATTGATCATATGCTCGATAAAATTAACTAATTATCCAAGTTTTCTTCTTAATCAAATCTTTTGATGTCAACTCCATCTAAAACGTCGACTTGTTTATAGAAGTTGGAATGATTTTCATATTTTTTTAAAAAATAAATTAAAACTCAAAAATTCGTTAGACTATTGGAGACGGTAAAATCTAGAAGCAATGAATTTTCCACAATTGCACATCGCAATAATCCAACGGTCAATCGAAAATCCATAAAACGTACTACAATGTTCTTCTTCTTAGTTGGAAAGCAATGATGAAAAGAACCATTCGCCGGCATGCAGATTGCTGACTCAGTAGTATTTATTGATGGATGACTCTTCCAATCATTCAAAAGTTGGGTGAAAGTGTTGATCCCACTTATCATTTTCCTTTGATGATAGAAAAAAAATATTATTTATGATTTATTGGGTTCAAATGAGCTGACTAGTGATATTTGGATGGTATTTATAAATCAAACGTCGATCGTAATTAGTATAAACATGTTCACTAGTTAGTCTATCATAGACCGTTGTATAGGTTTGAATCATAGGGTGTGTCTGGGAACGATTTGGGCATTGAAAAATCAATTTTTCTTTCACATCAAAAGGGCCCACTGACACAAAAGGCTTGCACGGCATCTGCAAAAACTGGGGATGAATTACCATATTATCCTCCATGTGCAAATTATTACAACTTTGACCAATTCAAACATGGCATGCATGAGGGTAAATCAGGAAATTGGATTCTCATGGCCTGACTTTGTACTTCAATTCTGCAGATTTTGTTGAATAAAAAAATCAGCAACGATCGGCTTTTTGCTCTTGTAACGGTCTGAATTATATGAACCGTGTTCCCAGATACAGCCATAATGTAACGCGCTGAACAATTTAAAAAATATTGTAGCGATTGATTGCTCCACTAGTCAGTGATGTGCACTGACCCATGAGAGAGCCATGTTGGTTTCGGATTAAATCCATATTGTTAATATTCAAATCGAATTACAAAACGATTTGTACTAAATTAAATCGATAGAGTGCGTAAATTTTCAAACCCTGCTAATTAAGCAAAGTTGTCAAGTTCCCACTATCAATCACGTGGATGAATCGCCATCACAGATGTCCATTAATGGATGAATGTACCCACTAAAATGTTCTTAGATCTAACATACATTACTTACATGTTTGGGTTAGATTTTAATCTAAGTCAAAGTTAAATAATCAATATTAAACACATATTTCATTGATCCCACATCTTTTCAACCACACATTTCAAAAACGTCTATTACAATCCACTTAAAATCTGATTTTAATCTACACCAAACACCCTCATAATTATAGATATCAACCATTTGAGCCGAGTCAAAACTTGAAATTCGGACTCGACTCGAGTAAAAATGGTTCGGACCTTTTTTGGCCCAACCCGAGCTTTTGGCTCGGGCATTAAAGAGCCGAGCCGCTCGTTTTTTTTTAAAAAAAATTGTGACAAATCTAAATTTTAAAAAAAATTAAATTTGTGCAATTTATAAGAATTATAAATTAAATAAAAATTACAACACTCCTGATTTTTCGGGTTTGAAACCGACTACATCAATGTAGAAGGAGTAAATTGTACACGAAAAAATTTTCGTGAACATCTTTTTCTTGAAACAAGTAAATTTAAAAATTACGCACTTTTTTCGAAACTAATCAATTTAAAAATGTACAATACCCTATCATTGAATCTGTTAGGCTATTATATTATCAACTTGTTCTTGAATACCTAATTTCAAACATTCTAAGTTATTCAAGCATATCAAAATCTCCAATATATTTTCTTTTAGTCTTGATAGTTCATCAGATAAAACTCGACCACCTAAACTAAATAAGTCTTCGATGTTACCGTAGACACCAGATGTGTTAATAGATCACGTGTAATTTTTGATACAATTGGATATTACATTTCGTTACGCCTACACCTTAATAGAAGACTACATTCTTGTAATTCTTTTGGTTGTAACACATTACAAACGTTCACGTACATATACCTAGCTAACTCAGAGGGGATTTCAAGATTTGTATCACCAACATCTATCGCTCTAGATATTATGAATTAGAACTAAATGAGTGAACACTTGTATTGGTGTCCAAATAATTTCATATATAATTTAAATTTGTTGAAATATTTTGATGTGTTCCAAACAAGGCTTCAAACGAGCAAAGAATCGAAGTGCATTGAAGAAGAGTCAAGGTCGAGATAGGGAAGGAGTCGGGGTTCGAATCAAGCCAAAGAAACCACACAATCAAGTGATCGAGCCACAAGGTTCCTCCGGGATGAAGTTAACGAGCTAATGGAAAAGTTCCATGTTAGGGTTAAGGGCCGAAACGAGCTCGAAGGCGTCAAAATCGAAGGCCGAAGCAAGGGAGCAACATAGAGAACCATGCGGCTGCATGGTTCCCCAAGCCATGCGGCCGCATGGCTAGCACCGGAGAGTTTCATGGGCAAATTGGTTTTGCCTATGCGGTCGCATGGCTAGCACCTGAGAGTTTCATGAGCAAATTTGTTTTGCCCATGCGGCCTGCGAGATTTTTCAATTTTATTTAGTTTCCTAGTTTGATTCAATTACCTTCTTTTAATATCTTTTAGCATAATTTGGGCCCAATTTCGTGGCAAATAGGGTTTCCTTAGTTTTCATATAAATACTTTGCATTATTTCATGGTAAAAAAATTTTGGACATTATTATGAGATTTATACAACTTTGGTGAGATTTATTCCTCCAATTTCTTGGTGGTTTAAAGATGTAATTGAACTTATCAAAAGGAGATCGTAGTCATGTGCGATTTATTCCTCCAATATTCTTGGTGGCGTAAAGATCTCATGGAACTTATCAAAAGGAGATCGCAGTCCTTTTGTGGCGTTTCCACTACACGGTTCTTGTTTCGAGTAATCAACGGGTCGAATTTCTTACGTGTATTCTCAGTTCTTGATACGGGTCGAACAACGGGTCGGGTTAATCTTTGCGCAACGTGATTTCTAACTTTCTTGGGTTGATTCCATCTTGTTCGTGGGTTCCCGAAATCAATTATTGGCTGGGTTCACATCATATTTCTTGAAAATGAACTTTGAGAAGTAGAACTACAATGACCTCCTTTTTCAACATAATAGTTTTACATTTCACATAGTATAGATTTTATATGAATATGAAATTATTCCACATTCATGAAATTTGAAATCCCCTTTATAATAACTTTTGTGCCAGTTAAATTAAGTTCAAGGTTCATCACTGAAACTAAAAGAAATAAAGAGGGCAACTTTTCCTAATATTTACAAAACTTTAACTCCATAAAAGAAATTAAATCAACAAAAATTGAGAAATTTCTATATTTGTGAAATGTAGAAATAGTGTTGTAAAACAAGTGAAGATGTAGGGTTATAAATGCCACTACATTCGTTTGTGGCATCGATTTTTTTTTAATGAATTTCTTCACACAAAATTCGAAAGACCATTCCCAATCTTCCAAATTATGCTCAGGTCTATATGCGTGCCTACCATTATAATATAGTGAAATAACTTTATCATAATTTTCACACGACTTTAGCATAAGATATGTAGAGTTCCATTTATGTGTTACATTGGTGGCAACTAATTTCTCTTGTAAGCCATAACCTGCATACAAACTATTAAATGCTTGTTTTCTTGCTGATGACACGGTAATAAAATTTAGTACTTATTTAGTTTTATCTAAAGGTAATCTTATATTTTCTAATCCATCTTTTACAATCAAATGTGACATACACAACGTTGATGAAAAAAAAAACTTTCTAATGTAGGGTTAAAATCATTAATAATTTTTTTTATAACAACTTTGTTCACGTTAGCATTATCAAAAGTAAAATTTCGAACCATTTCTTACTATATTCTTGTATAATATCTTTTAAAATCATGTATATATTAGCAGTGGCGGACCCAGCACCCGGCGAGGGGGGGCGGCCGCCCGTGCTGGCTCCGTCGGAATTTACAGTTGCCATCGGAAGCCCGCCAGCCAAGGAGGAGGAAACTTCAATTGCAGAGGCAGAAATGAAACTTGGAAGAAGCCAGAAGGAAGATGATGACACAGGTTTATAAATTGGGTTTTTTTTTTATGTTTTTGGGCCTCTTGTTTATTAAAAAAATTAGGCCCAAATTCATTTTCATGGAGTGTGGATGGTTCAATTGAAAATCAATTACCAAATCCATTACCCACCATTTGCATTTTCCAAGTCCACGCAAATCCTTCCTCCCTCCTGGCTCCTGCTGCCCTGCAAACTTAAGCCTCTGCCGCTGCAACCTCCTGCTGCTGCTGCCACCGCGAATCTCCGGTCTCAATGATTGTGGTAAGCCTCCTGCCCCTCTTGATCTTTGTTCTTTGAATTCATTTTTTAATTTATCATTTCTGAGTTATGATTTATGTTTGATGAGTTATAAATGTTATTTGTGATAAATAATTCAAGAAAAAATCTCTGCCTACTAATTAGTTCCTATCTAAATGATTATTGGAGAATTTTGCATATAATAAGGAATTTGAAAATTTTTGATTGATAAATTGGGACCAATTTTAATTTATTTTGTTCATATATTGATGTCTGTTTAATTAATTTAATTGAAAAATGATTATTGGGGCTCTGTTTTTCAAGTTAAAATGTTTTTGTTTTTGAACCAATTTTAATTGAACTATAAATTGGGGCATTTTGCGATTTATTCAACCAAAATAAAAGTCCATACCTATTTCTTCTAGTTTTAGTGGTGCATTTAGTCTCGTCACCGATTCTAGTCAAGTTCACGAATTGTTAAATAACAAAATAAACTACATGCTATTATGGACGTTGATTGTCGTCAATTAATGTTCAACGTCCGCCCTAACTGATCTCTAACCCTGGATTCGCCACTGTATATTAGTAACATTATGGGGATATTCTATACATCTGAATGCAATAATTTTATTATGTAGAAGTCATATGTGATCAATGTAATGAGTTGTAGCAGCAATATAACCTTTTTTTTATTATTACTATAACATAAATAAGAGATAAACGATATAATACTACTAAAAGTTTTAGAGTTTCAATAGCAGCTTGTTTTCTTTTGCTATATAATTTTATAGTATTTGAACGGAGAGTATTTCTACAGTAAAAAGTATACCTGGGTTGGAGATAATTCCACAAGAGTCGGGTAAAGTGTATTGAGCTATCACCGTAAGCAGCACATCTGCAGTCTTTCCTTCATAAAATCATTCTTGTTTTCTTGTTGATGACACATTAATAAAATTTAGTGCTTGTTTAGTTTTATCTGAAGGCAATCTTATATTTTCTAATCCATCTTTCACAATCAAATGTGGCATACACAACATTGATGAAAAAAATAAACTTTCAAATGTTGGGTTAAAATCATTAATAATTTTTTTTATAACAACTTTGTTCACATTAGCATTATCAAAAGTAAAAATTCGAACAATTTCTTGTATACTATATTCTTGTATAATATCTTTTAAAACCATGTATATATTAGTAACATTACGAGGATTTTACAAACAAGAATATTAAAAAGATAAAGATATATAATTTTTCTGTCCGTTCACTTTGATGAGATGGTAAAACAAAGAGATACGAAGAAGAAAGTCATTCTCTTGTTTTGATATTGAATTCACTTTCATATTTTTAAGGTCTCAAATAAACGTTTCCAGCCAACTATCCCAAAATCAATGCAGAATTTAAATAAGACAAGTATGTCCTTGTTGAGCATCAATCGAGGGGATAAAGCTCAGGCACTGCTAAATACAAAGTTACCCAAGAGATTGCAAAAGCCTCACAAGAACTCTCTAAACTCAAGTTCGATTCCCTAATTCACTAGTTATTACAATGATTCACTCAATAAATCCCAAAATGTGAATAAAGATGAAAGGGAATGGTCAATTGTAGAGAAAGAAGGACGCATACGTATGTTTTAGTGGTTGTGTTTGCTCCGATGGTATAATAGAAAAAGCCATTAGAATCGGCAATATTCATTAGTTCACAACAATCGATGTACATTTTCAAGTGACAACTTTAGTTTAATGAGATTATTTATAGCATTTTCCCAATAGTTGTATTTCAAATAAACACATTCCTGAGATCAATACAACACTGTACTATATTTATCAACGAACTAAAACTTGATCATCCGAGTACTCAAAACAATATAAAAGGAGAATCTTACCGAATGGTTTGGTACGGGAAGTGCTTGAAACCATATAGTCTATAGGTCTTTCATAAAATGTCACCTTTTTTGAACTACTAGTGTGCGCACGTGCAATGCACGTGCTGCAGTTTAGTTAGATATTTAATAGCGTGGAGTGATTTTAAGGTATTTTTTCACTATAATTGTATGAATTGATTCTTTTGTCAGTTAATCTCTCTTAAAATAGAATGTTATAATGTCTGTATGTTATGGTATTAGAAAAAGGATTGCAAATTGATGCAACTCATTCTCCGAAAAAGGCACTCAAAACTACTTGTGTATATCAATACTATCTACCTTTTGATCATCGCAGGATGATATGCTTATTTATCAAAAACTATATTTTAAAAAGTTGAATTCTTCATTCAACAACAGTAAAAGCATGGAAGATATATCCTTCATAGAAGTCACATAATTAAATAAATTTTTTCTTACTATAAATTTGCCTGTTCACAAAAGTCTAGAAGGCCAAAAGTAGAGTATCTAGTTGAATTTTGGTTTATATTACCGAAGGATGAAGATGATAATTACACGGGTTGCCATAAATTTGTTGCAAAAAACATCATCTAATTCAACCAAGACAAAGCAAAAAATGCACAAGTTGTTTATTCATCAATACTTGTGTTGAAATCAGTACATTTAGTGTGATATGGTGACAATTTTGACTATAACAACTACTGTACTTAAGCACTGAAAGTTACCTTGAGATTATTCTCTGACAAAACAGCAGAATGAAAATATAATATAAGTTCAGTGTACAATATAATACATTGTAATTGAGAATATTTTGGTTTTATTATCTTCTTTAATCTTGTTAAATTCAATTCAACGTATTAATTTTTAATTTTCTTTTCTTTTCAATTATATCAAGTGGCGTATAAGAACAACTCTAAAAGACCCTCTAAGTATAAAATACTCTCGATTTTAGAGAGTTTATGCTTAAAAATAAACTCCAAAAAAAACTCTATTTTTACTTTATAATGATTGCATTTAATAAGTAAAAAATCTCAGTACTCTATTTCTTAAATTATTCAAATCATATTCGAACTAATTGGCCATCAACGTATAAAAAATATATTAAATAAAAGATGAGGAAAAATCAATAATTTCTTGTTGAAAACAAAACTTAATTTGTTGTGCACTGTTTAGATCGATAGATTTTCATATAATGCATGTGCATATACTATATTTTTGCATCTACACGAGTGTTCGATAACTATGGATTATCTCGTTCACAACTCAGTGTACTTTGCTGAGCAATGCTTCTTGGCGACCATTAAATAAAAAGGCTAGAACAACATTTATGATACTCTTTTCAAATAACATAATCAAAGCTATAAATTGACTTCTTACAATCGATGATTTCCCTCCAATCGAGCATCAAATCATCTACCTACACTGCACCACTTTAATACATTGGTTCACGTGACAATTAATAGGTAGAAAGAATGACAACAAATTATCCAAATAAAATTAAAAAAAAAAAAGGGTACAAGTAGTATCCCCGTGTAGGCTAGATTTATATGCAATTAGAAGACAAATAATGAGTAATAATGTTGTATAACTGGGACTTGAGAAAAATTTAAAAGGTGAAAAAGTTAGAGGGAAATGAGAGTCGCCAGCAAAAGCAAAGCAAAGCAATAAAAATTGGTAATAATAATAGAAAACAAATTATATCAACCTTACGTGAATAACATGTAGAATGGCCATTGTGTCCAAAGTCATGGTAAATTTAGTTTCAAGCATTAAAAGGTGACATGGAGCAATTTAATAAGTGCAACTATATACCAGCTCATAAGGTAAGAAATTCAGTCAGTTCTAGAATATAGTAATCCACACTTGACACTGTGTATACCATGCTTCTCCAATTTAAAGAATCAGACAAATATTTTTAGATCCAAACATAAGAGCAGGATTTTGTTCACAATACTTTTAAATTAAAAAATGAAATACTCTTCTCCAATTCAAAGAATCATGNATTTTGTTCACAATACTTTTAAATTAAAAAATGAAATACTCTTCTCCAATTCAAAGAATCATGTATGTTTAGATCCAAATAAAATAGAGGGATGTTGTCCACGATACTTTTAAATCAAAAATGAAACATCCCCAATTCAAAGAGTTTCAGATCGACAATTAGGTAGAGCCAACATCAACAATATGAAATAATGAGCATGTTTGGGGACTTTTCAAGTGAGGTTCTAAGTAGGACTTTCGTGCATACCTTATAAGCCACCCCGAAAATGCTAAATGCGAGCTTCAGTTCTAAGACAAGAAAGA
>CAIGRO010128501.1:0-20393 GCA_903798355.1 Fraxinus baroniana
AATTTTACATATTTGGATGAATTTTCAAAAAAAAAAAAATCATTATTTTTAATTTTTTAATTTTATATATTTTTTCACCGGTCCGGTTTGGTTTTAAACCGCAATTAAAATTCTTAAACCTAAATCAAACTGTTTTTGACCGATTTGATTTTGTTCAAAATCATTTCGTTGACGGGTCAACGTGGCATCAAACCGACGATTTCTAAAATGCGGTTTCGGTTCGATTTGACGATTTATCCTTACAGCCCTAGTATATAAGATGGATGCAAATATACAATTTCAAAATGAAAAAATTAGTTTTATTATTTTAAAAATCAGGTCCTAAATAAATTTTATTAATTAAAAAATATTTTGTTAATCAAATATATTAAAGTCACACAATATTATAAAATTTATGATTACAGTTATGTATTAATCACAACTACAATTATTATACTTACAAATCACAAATTTTATAAATAACAACTTATTTCTCGGTCTTAAATTATCAAATTAATTGAATACGTACTATTTTTTTTTTTTGTCATAAATCACAATTTATCAAATTAATAGATCGTGTATTATTCATGGGTCACAATTCACAAATTTTACGAATCACAACTTATTTTTCGATCACAAATTAACAAATTAATTAGTCGCAACTTAATAAACTGTGACTCGCGGTTATAAATTTAATCAAAATTTTAAGATCACATATTATTTATTAATCACAAATTATTTATTTTAACGATCACATATTATTTATTTTAAAGATCACATATTATTTATTGATCACAGTAGCTTAAATAATTGGCCACAATCCATCTTTGTACCACCACCTAACCTATCAGATTCAACACCACTATCACCACATGTACCAACAATTACAATCACAACCAGCATCATCTCTATCTACATCCCATCTCCACCACACCACAACCATCATCCCCAACAAAAAATCCTCAAACCCATTGTCGCCACCATCACACCACCGTACAACTACCACACCTACATCAACAATCACCACCACGACCTCCTCAAATCTACCATCTCCTTCACTTCTACCACACCACATTCATCAACACCAACGCAAAGATGCAATTAAATCAAAGAAAGAAGATCATGTCGCGCGAGGCAAAGAAACAGATGGTAGGGCACATTAACGCCACACAGCGATGCGAACGATGCTTGCTTCGCGCAGCAGCAGAGCCTCCTCGTAGCTGCGCGTGGTGCTTATGGGTAGAGGTCGTTTGGTGTCGATCTTCTTGCAACGGCGCTAATCTTCTTGCAGTGGTGCTGATCTTACAACGGTGACGAACTAGAGATGGTGGAATGGGAAGAGAAAAGATAGAGAGAGAAGAGGTCCTGAAATGAATTAGGGTTCTTTTTTTTCTGTTTTTGTTTTGTGTTTTGTGTTTTTTGAGTATCAATTTTGAGATTGTTGAAAATATGTTCTTTTTGACATTTTGAAAAATTGTTTTGAAAACACCCAAAACGCGTTTTGAAAAATTTTTGGTTTGATTATAACTGGAAACACTCAAAAGACAAATTTATCATTTTGAGTTTTCTTTGTAAATTTTTAACTTGTTTTCAAAAACGCGTTTTCAAAAATAGGAAAGAGAACGCATTTTCACTATTTTGAAAAATCGAAAACAGAACACGACTTGAACACGATAAAGAGAACATACCCTTAGTGTTTGGGGGATGAAAAATAGGAAAGAGAACGCATTTTCACTATTTTGAAAAATCGAAAACAGAACACGACTTGAACACGATAAAGAGAACATACCCTTAGTGTTTGGGGGATGAAATTGGGTTTGGATAAATGGGTGGGGTTGGTGTATAGTTTAATTTAATTTTATTACATTATTATTAATATTTAAAAAATGAATTAACACCTATTTTTAAACAAAAAATCTTTAAACTTTATTTTTGAATTGGGTGGATGTAATTTCCACGCATCTAAATCAACATTTCTTTGACGAGTTTTAAGACAAGTGACATTGGGCTTTTGAGACCTGCGTTTCATTATAAAGATTTCTCTTCTTTATTTTCTTAACACCTTTTCAAAAAGAAAAAAAAAAATTCTTGCTCGAGTAATGTTATTCATCTCTAATATTCTTATATGAATGTGTTTTGAGCCTCATTTTGAGTTTTATAATAATGACTTTTTAAAGAATATGAAATTAAAAAGTAGAAAAAAATTATAAAATTATTCTATTAGAAGAATGTGCGATAGAAAACGAGTTTGAAAAAAATAATCATTTAGCTCGCTCTAAAAAATTATTTATTTCTTAGTTTGTTTCTTCTTGTCATAAGATGCGTCTAACTTAACAGAATCCAATTGCACGTATTTTAATGAACAATGCTATTGTTATAGAAAAAAATTCTGTTAAAATAACAGAAGTGTACATGGGGGTGGGCCCCATTTTTTATAATAATATTTTTATTCACATGGGGCCACCCCCATGCGAGTATTCTGGTATTTTTACATATGAAATAGTTATGTACAAATGGTTTAATTGTATTTTAATTGTTAAATTATTTACTAAGGTTTAATAATGAGTAACTTATAACTCACTATCATCCTGATACTCATCATCTTGTACACACCAGTGGAAACGTGAATGGATGGGGAAAACGGTGATTTGAATCAATTATTCCGATGAGAGAATAGGACATGTATTAATGGTTGCAATCATGCTATGTGTACAATGATTAGAGTGTTGTAATTTTGGATTAAGTTATAAGTACAAGAATTTAAATTTAAATTCATGTACCTGTTCGACTACACACATAGGTGGGTGGGGGAGGTTTTTGGTATTATTTTAAGAGAAATGCTGCGTTTACAGTCTTTTTATACATACATTTTGACATCCCTCTCACATGGGGGTGGGCCCCACACATAGCAGACCCCACCCCCTGTGAAAGTGTTGTACATTCACCCTTTCTCTTATTTTAATCATGTGGGGCCACCCCCCATGTGAGATAAATTTTAAATTCTTCTAATAATTCTGCGAGAGGAATTTTGTACTCAAAAGAATTATTATGTAATTTTTACAACACTCTCATATTAAGGTGGGGAAGTGTTGTAAAAATTACAACACTCTAATAATTGTACAAATGGATTTTTTCTAATGGTTAACGTTAAGAATTGAAGATGAATTAAGCTATTTGTACATTAAGTTTGACATCATTGTTAATATATGAGTGGCATGTCAAGATTGTAATGGTTGAATTAACAATCTTGTTACATGTATATCTTGATTTATACTCTGACTTATAGAATTTACATTTGACGCAATCTCACGCTACTTTTCACATCTTATATATTTAATACAACCATTACAACTCTTCACGTTATCAATCTGCCAAGAAGGGTGTCAAGAGAGGTGTACAAATAGGTTAATCCTTGAATTAAATGTGTGATATGTTAAAGATAACATAAGATTGTACCAAATGTAAATTCGATAAGTAAATGTTTAAATCATGATGTACATATAACAAGATTGATTGAAGAAAGAGAAAAGGACAGCCAAGTAGCGTTTGAGGTTTAAGAATTGAAAATAACCTAAACGATTTTTGTTGTGAAACAAACAAGATATCGAAATAGCTCTAATACCACTTATTGTGCTAATTAAGCCCAGAATCTCTGATATCAATTGTTGGGAATTCAAGGATCACGTATTACTTGATACCACTTGATATGAGACTAACCATCGGATTGAAATGTTGAAATTATATGGCAAAATATGAAGTATATGATCACAAGCAAAACAATAAAAAAAGATAAGAAAATATGACAGAGAAATTATGAGATTTTATTGCATCACAAATAATGAAGATAAAAAAATATTACGATAATCCTAAAAGCTAGTATTCACTTTTCTCACATTATTCTCACATAATAAAATTATATAGAAGAACTTCATATTTATAGGAAACGTTTCCTCCTGTAGAGTTGTTGATGAAGTGTGATGCCAAAAAATCGAGAGAAAAAAGAAAAATGAGAGAAAAACGCGAAAAACTGGAACAGGCGCCCAGGGTAAAAAAACGAACAGGGGCACCGGACATTCTGTCAATTTTTATTTTTTTCACTTAAAGTTGTTTTCTTCGTCCCGAACTCTTTTTCAAGTCCAATACCAATTTCCAACTCACAATGAACTTCCAAAATAGAACTTTAACCTCACATAAGACTTCAATAGCATTCCAAATTGAATTTTTCTTGACGTGCACCTCAATTAGAATTCTTCAATTAATTCAACAAGGAATTCGGATCACATCCAAATTCTAACAGTTTTTATTATTGATTCTAACTAAGCTAAGCACTTAGAAGATCAAAACTATATATAGTCAACTTCCTTGAAAGTAAGAACTTATCGAGGAATCTAACCTAAGTAAACTCCCTCTAAAAATTCTCCTACAAAAATGCAAAAACAGATGTCCTACCAAACGAGCCCATAGTTCTCCATCTAGCCAATATAGCTATGGAATGCAATCAAACTACATCGACGACCCATGTACGAGCAAGCAAAAAATACTCAAAAAAGATCCGATTGACGTTTGTTACATAGTAGTGAACAGTACAGTACAATGTAAATTCTACATTAACAAACAAGCCATAATAGTTCTCTCCAATTACATTGACAAAACAAGGTCAATAGATACATCATCATTACTGGGAAATAAATATGCTTGAAGATAAGGTAGGTGGTAAAGGAATGGAGTTGGGATGAACATGCAAAACAAGGCAGAGTATGTAGACTCCACATGTCAATGTGTTATATTGAACATGAGAAACTAATAAATGTGAGTTTTTAGCAAAAACTACTGAATATGATGAAAACTAAAACGGTAAACAGAAAGGGGTAAACAGAAAGGGGTCAAACGCTTTCATTCCAAGGCACCAGTAAAAGCTATTGCTTCGATTCATTTTTTTTAGATGTACTACCATTCTGTTGCTGCTGCTGCAATTGATGCATGTTAACTTGATTCGCCTGCTGCTGACGTAATTGGAACATTGAGGGGTTAAGTGAAAGCTGCTGGAATTTGTACGGATCTCCACTCAGTTCAGCAGTTGCAATCTTTAAACGTTGTATCTCCCCTGTTAATGCTTCATTTAATGCTGGCATAAAAGGGGGGAAAAAAAAAAGTTAAATTCTGCCACACAGCAACAGCAGAACCTTGATAGTAACAAATCATATGAGCATTTCACCCGTAGCCCCAACCAACAAAGTTGCCAACAAATAACGAGGGACCAAACTGGTAGCACATTTAGAAAACTTTGAAGCTAGGTATATCATTAAATTCCTGTGAGCAAGTAAAGCTAAGTAAAATCATAAAGTGATTAAGATCATTCATAATATTGCAGGTATGAAAACTATGTGTATGGGTCAACCATAAGATATCCAAAGTGATATCCAAAGTGGGAGCATGCATGTCTGTATAGGTGTGGTGGCAATAGTGGCAGTCTGCTTACAAAGACGATCAGTGTAGGAAATTGAAGGAAGCAACTATACTTGGTGATAGTAAAATGGCAGTAGCAAAAAGAGTGATTACATTCTGCATATGATCTTGGCAAAAGAAGAAGTTCCATTTTTTTATGTGCAGCATGGCTGGACAGAGGTTACACTTAGTGGTGAATATGGATGTATTTGATGGTTCGTATTCATCTGCTGTGCACTAGTATCCCTCATTCTGACGATTTCGAAATGAACATATGAAACCTGGACTCGTCTGTGTGACCGGTGCCTGATGGGAAGTGATAAGGAAATCTGAAGGTGGATGCTTTGGTGCAATGGGATCTATTCACAACAAGGCACAACTACTTAGTTCATCTAGTGACATACATTAGACAAAGTACTCATCTAACAGTAAATGTTACAAGTGAGGTGATGATCATTCTTAGATAACAAGACACCCTTATTCTGGCAGAACAGACAATTTTATGGTAGTTCAATGCTGTCAAAATTTATTACTGGTCTATGGGGCATTGGGACCAACTCTATATAGTTAAAGAATAATAGATGTCCATCTACAATTACACTACTTAGATGAGAAAGCAGAGAACCCTATGTAAAAATTGTATTAAATTCTTCCTTCATCTCTTTTCTTGGGATAGTCTAGGAAATACTGTTCTCTAACATTCGAAGGAAAAGAAGAAGAAGAAGAAGAAGAAGAAGAAGAAGACTACGCCACATTAATAGCAGAAAAGTTTTCCAACATACATTATCTATGATAGTGAATAATCATCATACCATCCCGAAGTTGTGCCTGTTGCTGCATGGCTTGGAGGCGAAACTTCAGCTCATTGTTCTGGTTTGTCAGTCCAGCAGAGTCCCGCTGAAAGCAAATAAGATATTGTCAGAAATTCACAATGCTAAAATGGATTATTGAAAAGGAGTAAACAAATATTAGCATTCTCAGCGGCGACAAACCTGAAGTACAGTAAGTTGTGCAGATAATGTGGTGGCTTCAGTCTGCAAAGTTTGGACCTTCTGTTCCAACTCAGCTATATATCTCATCTTTCGCTCTTTTGAACGAGCAGCAGATTGACGGTTGGCCAAGATCCTAAGACAATACAGGTACTTATTAAGCAGTATGTATCATTAACTCACACCATCTACTAACAGAAAAAATAAAGAATAAAAATTGTTTAAATTCAACGGAGAATTGAAGGATACGCTACCTTTTGGCCCGTTTGGGATCACTTATTGCTATCTCTGCAAGTTTCTCATTTGCCATAATCTTCTTGAGTTCAGCCCCACTAAACTCACCATTACCGAACTCCAAGCTAAAGGTGTTTGAATTTCCATCAATCGAATTGGTTGGTGAAAGTTGACCAGCACTCGTTCCTGGAGAAGGCGATAACTTGGGTGACTCGTCGAAGCTCATATTTCCTATAAAACTATCCATAGAGACACTCCTGTAGTGTCGGGTGGTTGGAGCAATATCACCCCTGGCATTCCTTTTGATACCTTCCCTTGGTTTCTGAATCTTGTTGCCGCCTTCATTGATACTACTAGTGGCTTCATTATCACTGCTGTCATTTGTCTTTGTAACACTAGCTCTACTATCTTCCAAATTTTCATTTCCTAGCTTCTCATCAGTACCAGAAGAGTTAAAGGCATCGATGTTGTCCAAATTCATGTAAGCAGAAAACAGATCATCACCAATTTCCCCTTCAGATTTCTTCTCCCCCATTCCTTCAACATTGCTCCCACCACCTTTCTCCCAACTCGATTCCCGTTTAACCAACTGCACTGGCTTAGCTCCTGTATTCTCTCTCGACCTCTCCAAAGCACCGGGGCTCCTCAGAGGAATAAGTGGTGGCGACTGCATCATGGTAGAAATCCCAAAAGAGATATCACTATTAGACCTTCTATGTGTCTTATTCGGAGGAAGACCCTCACTGCCCCTCACTGAACCACCCCTTGTGAAAGGTGAAGGCGGTAACAACGAATGCAGGTTCCCATCCCTCTCCTCCATTGATACATCAGCAGATACTTGGTCAGAAATCGAAGTAGCAGGCGACTCTCGATAAGATGAAGGACTTAAGGGTGGCAATGAATCAATCGAAAAGAATGACGGTTGTGATAAAGACCGCGAGTGTGATGGCCCTGCACTAGGACTAAAATTCTGCATTCCCATTTGCTGATTTGCAGGGCGGTTAACCTGAACTTGTGAGTAAGGAGAAATAGGTGGCATTTGTGGATAGGAGGGCGGAATGCCAACTCTTTTAACACTATTGTCCACACTGATATTGGGGGAAAATTGTCGCATCTGACCGCGAAATTGTGGAGTATTTAACAAAGACACATCAAGTTGATTCAATAAAAAGGGGGATTGCTTGAGTGAAGATGATGATGCCCCAACCGATGATTGAATTCTTGGTACAGTAAAACCACTAGCTTCCTCACTATCACCACCCATTTGACTTAAAAAATTTCAAACTATCAACGAACACTTCGTTTTCTATAAATTAACTATCCTTTTCAGTTCATGCTCACCTGTACATCAAACCAAAAACCCTCATTTCGAGATTCAAAATTATACATAAAATCATGATCGAAGAAATTAAAATAATTGAACTTCAAACGCAAGCAATGATCCTGAATATCAACATACAAAGATGAACATGCAGGTTATTAATAATTAAACGAATTATTGAAAAATAAACAAACAAACAAAGACTTCTTCAGTGACCTTACCATTGTTCAGCAAGAGCTTGTTGGGTGTGAAGAGAGCTTTTGCGAGGGTTTACTGTTTATGTATGTGTATATATTGGCAGTATTTTCTCTGTGTAAAAATTAGTAACTTTCTCTCTCTATATCGAGGACGACGACCGGTAAGACTATTACACGATTTTCACGAATACCGCCACTGAGACTAAGACGCGTGAATTTGGTATTCATTTGGGTTGAATTTGCATTTCGTCTGAATTTGAATTTAATTCCGACCGAATTCTACTAATTATTTCTTTTGTCTACCCTCTATCACCGCAAATTATGTAGCAATTAATCTCTCTTGGTCTAATTCTAATATTTTTTGTCCACGTGAAATAAATGACAGCCTCGTATTCTTTTACTTGACAAAATTAAGGTCTCGACAAGTTGGACAAGTTGAGATCGATTGACCATAATTAACTGATGTATTTAAGTGATAAGATTTCAAGAGAGAATATCAAATTAATTCAGATTAGACTTTACTATTTGACAAATTAAAACAATAATAAATGATATATGTCGTGCTAGTCAATCTAACCTTAACGACATGTGATGATCGATTCATCAATCGACAATCGACCAAATAATGATAAAATATACGTGTCATGCTAGTCAATCTAGCCTAATGACACGTGACAGACTGATTCATCAATCTGACAACTGATCAAACAATAATAAACAATACATGTCGTGCTAGTCAATCTAACCCGACATGACGACACGTAATGACTGATTCATCAATCTGACAACCGACTAAAAAATAATAAAATACATGTCTTGCTAGTCCATCTAACCTAACGATGCTTGATGATTTATTGAGAAATCTAGCCACCGACAGATCATAATAAAATGATACGTGTCATGCTAGTCAATATAGCATAATGACACGTGATGACCGATTCATCAGTCTAACGGTCGATCAAACAATAATAAATGATACGTGTCATGCTAGCAAATGTAGTATGACGACATGTAAAAACCGATTCATCAATTTAATTTATTTACAAGTTTTTGAAAAACTAAACAAAAATATTTATTTTCTTATATTTCACAGACAATTTGCATGGGTGGTTTCAACTATTTGTTTCATTTTTCATAAAAAATAAATTTAAATTTTTTATTTCTTTCCATGTGCTTCTTACAACAAATCGACCAAATATGCAAAATAAATTTGAAAGGTACAAGAATTATATTTCGCCTTATTAAGTTTTTATTTATTTTTTCATCCGAATTAACTAATCAATTAATCTTGGCAAAAATCAATCGCTACAACTATATTAGACGGTAATAAATGAGTAATGTTATTCATCTTCACTGGGATTATAACCCAGTTTAGATTACTCTAGATGATATGTTAAATGGAAGATGAAATTAAATAATTTATTTAATTTCAGATTAACGCCATCCAGATTGGGGTTGTAATTCCAGTGGGGATAAATAACATTATTCGTAATAAAAACAGGTTAAGCAAAGACTTCGTATTATTGCATTGATCTACAAGACTACAACGAAAAAGTTGGCATACAATTAGAAATCAAAATAGACAAAACCAATAAAAACTAAAAAACTTACTTCTATTCAGTCGAAGCGGAAATGTGTCTGAAAGCTTTCTCGTAAGAGCAAAGAGACAATGAAGAAACCTATTCTATGAATCCTAGGTTTTGTTGTTGTTGTGGCCAAAACGAACCTATTCTTAAATTTATAGGACGACTCTTCGACAACAGTGGAGGTTGCCCATCTTATAATTGCAAAATATTGATTTTGAATAGTAAATGTCAATCTGGGAAAAATGTGCAATAATGAGAGTAGATATGATTGAAGTTAATGCGACCATAATTTAGGCAACAACATAATTGAAACACTATTTAACGTTAATTATACAGATAAATTAATGGTTATGTGCCTTTCCTCTCATTTAATAACCCATAATTAATTGTCTTGCTTTGGTTGAATTTATAATAATTCAAGAAATTTATACATTTGCCTTGCATTTAACTTTTGTCATGGTTTCAACTCCACCGAAACTCTACTTAGAGATATGGGTCAAAGCTGACAGAGTCAACGAAAACCTGAATTGGTTGAAGTAAAGAAGTCAAAGAAGAAACCGAGACTTTCCATCCCGAATCTCTTCACGCCGAAAACCTCCAATCCAAAACTCCCTTTGGCCGAAGCCGTTGTTGGCTCTTCGAGGATCTATAGGCAGTTTCTAGGAATGATTGATGTAACTCTTGTAATAATGAATGTTAGGATCGTCGTTTAGGGTGTAGGGTGGTTGATCAGTTGTCAATGTATTAAATGCGTAGCAGGTTAAGTAATGTGGGGTTTCGACCTGAGAGATGAGGTCATGTTGTTCTTATACAATTACATGTCTGAAGTTGGTTATGGAATTTGTTCCATCCTTTGAAAAAGTTGAAGTTGACACAGATCCCACACATAGAAAATGCTTATATCGACGCTCTTTCGAAACTAGCAAGCAGCAAAGATTCTGAAATACTCACCGTTGTACCTATAGAGCACCTCCTAAGATCCTTCACCTCTAAAGATGAAGATGTGATGTGGATCGATGATACTTCTCCGTGGATACAACCCATCATAGCATTCCTTAAGGATCATGCACTATCTCCTAATAAAGAGGAAACCCAGAAGACGAACGTCACATTTTGTTTTTCAAGATAATGTATTATATAAACGAGATTTCTCCCTACCCCTCCTCCAATGCATAGGTGGAAAGTAGTACCTATGTGCTCCAAAAAATTCATGAAGGGATGTATGGTAATCAGACAGGAGGATGGGCCTTGACACAAAAGGTGTAAAGACAAGGGTACTACTGGCCTACGTTGAAAAATGATGCACATCAATTTGTGAAAATGGGAGACAAACATTAGCATTTTGCGACAATACAAAGACAACTTTCCCAAGAGCTAAGTGTTGTCTTGAACCCTTGGCCGTTTGCCAAATGGAAAATTAACCTCGTAGGACTCTTACCCAAGGAAAAAGGCAGCGCCTACTTCACTATCACCGTTGTTGACTATTTCACTAAGTGGGTGAAAGCTGAGCCCTTAGCTAAAATAACCGGAGCAAACACTTCCAAATTTTTGTGGAAGAATATTATTTGCAGGTTTAGAATCCCCCATTCAATCGTATCTGACAATGGGCGACAGTTTAATAACAAAAAAGTCAAGGGCTTGTGAGGCGAATTAGGAATCAAAAAGCACTTCTCCACCCCATCATCCTCAGGCCAATGGGCAGGAAGAAGCCGTCAACAAAACCTTCAAGTATACCCTCAAAAGAAAGTTAGATGTTTCCAAAGGGACTCGGGTGGATGAGCTACCTTAGGTTGGCACTGTCACACAGGGAACCATTTCATCCTCACATGTCTGCCATTGTCCCCTCGCACAAAACCAAGTCTCTTTCCATCCTTTGATGGAGAGGGAAGGCCTATGACGAACAGGGAGTGAGCCCCCACGAATACAAGGAGTACCAACTATTGGAATTCCCTTTTCCTAATATTCTAAGTTGGAAGATGGATTAAAAGACGTGGAAAGACATATCCTCGCCAAGGGAGGGTTTCCTTCTACAAAAAATATGTCCCCACTAGCTAATCCCAAGCATTAGAGACGAGTTGGGTAGTTGACAGCTCATACGACCTAAGAAAAGATGCTCTAAAGAAAAGATGAAGGAGCAAATGAAGTCCCCCTTCAGAAAAAACTCATTGACGTGACACATCACTGCCTAGGAAAACAAGCTCGATTGTCGGGAGAAGGAGCTAGAAGTTTGATCATATAGAAGTATTTTCCCCTAATGTCCACAAGGTTGACTGCAGTTACATTTGATGGGATTTTGGCTGCCCCCAACCCTATCATAGTCTATCTGACCCTCCTTCGTGGGTAAAGCACTTCGACCAGTCCTAATGGCTTGGATAAGGTCAAAAATATTGGTTATTGTAACTTCCATTTCAGATGCTAATGTCCTAAAGTCTAAATCCTCCCTTTCACCGGTCAGACAATGAAGAAGTCATGAAATTCGAAATCAAAGAATGGGTAAAAATTACTTACGGAATTAGAAAACAAAGTTACTAAAGAAAAGTGGTCAGAGTTCTTAAAAGTGGCCAGAAGAATTTCGGCAAGTTGAAGAACAAGAGTTTTTGGGAGTTTGATTGTTATTTTTCACAAAAGTAAAGTGATTTTCACCCAAAACTGTTGCATTTTATAAACGGAGGTCATCAACCTCAGTCGTTGGATCTAGATCCTACCATCTAACTGTCCATTTCAGATTCAATCTGAACTATCTATAACGCATGCTTCTTCATATGTTATGATTTAGATCAGAACTTCTGAATCACGTGCGTACACACGTTTGTCTCCTAAAAAACACTTTTTAATAGTCATTACTGCTTAATAAATGTGGCGACGGTTGCATGTATGGAAAATTGAACCGTTTCAATTATTTTTTCTTGAAAATGTACGAGACAACAAATCATTTGGGCACACTAATTAAGAACGCTTCATGTTCCTAACATTTCAAAAAAACATGCCTATTTAGAATTAATACATTACAGTCTCAGCAAATAACATAGGTACACTACTTCAACTTCGACAGGGCCTCGGATGTACAAAGTCACTTCGGAGCAAACAACATTGGACGAATAGATCTTACCTAATGCTCCCCAACCTTTTTCCACAAAAATTAGAAGCTTCAAAGTACACAGTTTCGGACAGCAGCCTCGATAAATACTTCACAGAAGTCGTAAAGTTCTACTTTCAAATTCTAATTCTAATATAAATATCTATATTTAGACTTGGGGTCTATTGTATTGTGGTAAAAAAAGTAACCACCCCACCGGGGGCAGATCCAAGTACGGGTTGGCTTAGAATACAGTCCGTGCTCGCTCAAACCCAGATCCAGTACTCCCTTTTTTCTTTAGGAAATTACACAAGCTACCCTATTTCACTCCTACTATTAAAAGAGTGAAGGGGAGATTTACTATTCATTTTTGTAGCATTGGTTTTCACACTGATCCGGTTTAAAACTGGTTTGGTATATAAAATATCTATTTGTCCCTTATGCAAAATATCTGGAAAGAGACTCCACTGTCTCTTCTATCGTGAAAAGAAAGAAATTTCCCTTTCTTTTCTACCTAATAATTCCTGCTTCCTCTTCGAAAAAATATCACTCCTGTTATCAGCCACCCTCTACAATTTTCTCTTTAGCTCTTCGGTGTGATCGGTGCCTGAAGAAAAATAGAACGATCCAACCGGGGGAAACTCAATAGCGATGCCGTTGCGGGGAATTCAATGTAGGGTTTTTTTTTTTATTTGTTTTTAAATTTGGAAGCGAAATTGGAGAACGAAAGCCATGGCTCCAGGCTGGAAGCGTGGAGCAAAAGACGTGGAGACAAAGAACGAGTTGAGTTTGGGCGATCTCGTCCTTGCCAAGGTTAAGGGTTACCCTCTTTGGCCTGCCAAGGTACCATTGAGTCGTTCTGTCACATTGCTTTGTTATTTCCCTAAACATATGTGATATGACTGGGATTTGCAATTTCCATATTTAGTCGTCTCTCTCTTTGCTTAATTTGTAATATTTGAATAATTGTCCTGCAGAGTTTTAGAACTGTCCAAGCTGGAATGCAAGAGGAAAACAGTAGCCCAAGCACTCCAAAATCTCTTATTAGTGAGTTACAAATACGGGTTTACTTCTTTTTACTCTTTGCCTGTGCTTCTCTTCATTTAGTGAATTGTTTGGATAAGCTTAAAATATTAAATAAATAAATGAGTTTTTTTTTTTTTACTTAAATAAATTTTCTTTAGGTCGGAATTAATCCTTTAATTAAGCAGCAAAAAAACAATTCTCATAAATCAAATAATACGAAAAAACAATTCGTTTGTATATTCGTGTGTATTCTATTAAATTATAAATTGCCCTCGAAACCAAAATTCTATTTCTCGAACCACAGTGTTGGTCATGTATGTGAACTTAATCTGTACGAGTTCCCATGTGACCTTAATGCATCTTTCTGTCGCAATGGCTACGTATTTGAAATTCTGTGAAATGGAACAACTAGACAACTTGTTCTCATAATAAACTGCATTATCTTTTCCCTTTATCCTTGCAGGATGTGGATTATGAGGTTTCCATTGCCAAGAAAATATATTCTCATCAGCAAAACGGTGCAGTGGATTACTGCTGAAACGACTCTCAACCATGAATGGCTTCATGAAGTTCATTTTTCCAGTTTTAAAGAATTTATGCCTACTTTTCCCTCTCAGCATGCGAAAGACACGAGTTGTGACCTTGTCAATATGAAATTCTTTATCAAGAATCTTTGAGACTCTTAGAGTGAATTTAAAGTTTCAAATGGGATTTCAGGCATATGCAAAAAGTGTTGAAGAGTCCCAATCCCTTAGAAGAGCAATGGACAAAGGAATTGCTATAAAGAGAATTAGGCATTGGTGGTGGTTTATTTGGTATTTTTTGACGTTTATATATAATTTAAAATTTTAGTTCTTTCTTGCGTTCGAGTTGTCTTTTTCTTTTCATTGGATATGGATTTCAACTTATTCTCTGTTTCTTTTTCAGATGGGATGGATACTCATCATACCTGCATTATAGTTGGTCTAGGGGAATATTGAATATTGACCAGCGAAGAAAACTCCACCAAATTTTATGCCTAGACAGTTCATCTCCCGCTTTGGGTTATGTGGGAGGTTAAAAGTTCAAATTAATTTTTATGTTTTTTAAAATTTAAGATATTACTTTTTCTTTTGAGAATTATCACAATTCTCAAGCATCCTCTATGTATATGGGTGTAGGATTTTCAAGATTTCAAACTTTTATAATTGTAGCTCGAAACAACTTAGATTCATAAATATTTGCTACAAGCTTTGAAAGCATGAAGTTATTAAACTATACTCGTGACAGATTCTTCAAGACTGTGTGTATTATGAAACTATATATGCAGTTCCTTTTACTTCAAAAGAAGAACATAAATTGACATTTGAAAATAATTGGCAGAATGAGGTAGATGATTCTCGAAATCCAAGCAATCGTGGTATTGTGAAGGGTCCCGTCAGGGAGACGAGTCAAATTCCTTCATCACCGAAACCAGGAGCTATTCTTAATTGATGTTGTTGAAAAATGAGGGTTGTTGATGTTTGTCTTCTTTGCCTTTTCAATCAGAGATCATCGAAGTTGCAAAAAATGCCGGGGTGATTATTTCTTCCAATTAACTACTAAACTAATTGTACATAAATTTCTGTTTTTCGATTGAAGCTAGAATTTATGTTTTATTTGTCTGTTGATAACACGATAGAAATAAGGAGATTTTTTTTTTAAACTGTAAAATTCTGAATCTATTTGTGTTATTCTATGTTCTGCGGGAATAAATATAGAAAGTTAACAGATAATTTAATTGGACGAAAGTACGATGGAAGGTTCAGAAATGGAAAAGGAATAAGAACAATAGCGAAAGAGCAATCGAGTTCGGGTTCGGTAAAGCAGAATGCTAAGCTACAAAGGTATCACCCGTGTGAGTAAAGGGCGGAGTAAGAATTAATGGCCAGTGAATCGGCTAGATTCACACCAAGAGCCCTTTTAAAAATTAGAGGTATAAGAAAGGCCTGGGCCTTTCCCTTTTCATTGTTACTTTTATGGAAAAATATAGTTTGTTTTTAACTTTGACAGTGGGTTGGGTTGCCTGACTTGTTTGACCACTTGATCACTGAATTTTAGGTAAAGTTTCGTGTTTGTTAATCAAATTGTAGATGCCATGACTTCCCACGCCAGTATGAAATTTGACAAGAACTGTAATGATTTTTGGACCTTGTTCGTGTTTAAGTTTTTGGTGTTCACCCAAGCAAACATGTCTTTATGTGATAATTTTTTTTCTAAAGCTATTTATATATCATTATTCGAGTTTATATATTTATGTAGCATTTATAAGATTGGTGCAAAGTTCAGCACATAATGGTTTACGCTTGATTATTGAAGTTCATAAAGTTTCATGTCGCTGACACAACTGACTTTGTGCATAGAGTAATTCACCATGTATGCATTCTTGTTGATTCATATGATTGGAGCAAAGTTTGAGCATATGATGGTTTACACTTGATCGCTGACCTTTAGGTAAGTTTCACATCAACAATTGTTGATGCCTTGACTGTGCTACTAAGAAAATTCACCCACCTTTGATTTTGTGAAAGAAAGTTAAAGTTATCTTATATATAATTTTAGCTTCCATATTTTAGGTTCTATTTTATTTTTTTTTGAGTTTTGATCATAGCTTTGTGCCATCGACGTTACACTAGCTTTAATTACACTCTTTGAGAATCTACTCACTTTGATAGCATTACAATATGAACTCAATGAGAGGGAATTCACTTTCTATTGGATTGAAGCTAAATCTTTTGAAACCATTTGAGCCCCGACCCCCTTTGGAATATAAATCGGTAAAAGATAAAAGAAAATGCTCCCATATAAGGGTCTGTTATTACTTTAAGCTTGCTAAAGTTTTTGTTAAGTTAGAATATGTGAACTTAACGTGTATTTATAGGATTTATTTTTGCGTGACATGTATGACACAGTTTGTTAGTAACTTTGTCGAGCCTGGTGATCCACATGCTAAGAATCATGTAAGGTTTTATTTGCCATAAATGTCATGTACCTTTTCACGTAAAAGGTTTATATAGACATGCTTCCTTGGTGAAGGTTTTCATTTCAATCTGTTGTCTTTACATATACCAGAAGAATGTCTATTTTAGGTTTAAGTACCTACACAAGTTGGATAAAACATGTATTATTTCTCTCTTTTTTTTCCTTGTAACTTGATTGTCCTTATTTCACATGTAGAAGCATTTCTTGTGCTACTCACTCTGTTAGAAAAATTTATAGTACACGAATATTACTTTGTGTCTATATCTTGTGGTTTAATCTCTCTCATCTAAAGTGACTTGGATGCCGCAACTCATGACTTCATGGTCTATTAATAATTGGCATGGAAAAACTATATTTTTGGAAACTTTCTGGAAGAGTATTGTAAGTTGGCATATATGATTTATATCAGCAATATTAATGCAGTAATATTATTTTTAATTTCTTTTATTGTTTTGTTGGAAATTGAAGCTTATGCGTGACTAATGATATAGTGAGGCTCTTATCTTGTGAGATGAGAATTACTCTTATGCATTGTGGTAAACCTTATTGGGTTTTTGTTAGTAGACTATTGGTACCAAGAAAGGAGCAAGCCCAATTTTTGAGAAGGTTTACGACTGTGGTACCCCCGCGTCATGTGGTTGATGTAGATTTCCCCTTAAATAATTTGGTTGTTGATGTACGAAAATTGGAGCAAGTTGTATTGGGGATAGTTTCATGAGTTTAGGAAGAATTATTATGATTCGACTACATCAATGGGATTCCATGGCCAGTATGCTTCGCCAAAAGCTCCATTCCCAGAGGAGGTCATATTCATAATATTCGAAACTTGATATTGTCTTTTTGCATATTTTTTTGGTGGTGGTTCTTTGAGCTTCAAGATTTTTATAGATTAATGGTTGTTAAAATGGATGTAGGTATTGGATTGATTTCAATAAATGAGAAGTTTTCGTCAATGATGATTGTGCCAGAATATTTCTTTCAGTGGAAGTTATGTTTAACTCATATAACTATCGGTATAGGTAGTGCTTCTATACTGTTTTTATTAGTGGTCTCAAAAAAACATTTTCTTAATTTCTTTGTAATCTTAAGATACTTCAAAACTGTATTTTATTAGTAGACTCACATGGAAATTTACCTTGTTAAATAAAGTTTATTTTGTTCATCTCATTCAACTAAAATATTGCCTATCAATCCTTAAAATTCAATACGCTAATATTACCATAAAAATAACATAGCTCGTGCATTGCACGGGCATATGACTAGTATCTAAAAATTATCATATTTACTATTCAAATAGTTCATTCCAAAAATACTAATATAAATAAGTAGAAATGAAATAATCAAAATCGCCCCATTCTTCTAGTTCCATCAAATAAATTCCACCATTTATGCTCCATTATTCTCTCATAATTCTTTCCATATATTAAATCCCATAATGTCTCTATTCATTTTTACAATAAATATCAACCCCTAAGGATGACAAGACTTAACTCGAGGAAATGTGGTTCAATGCAATTTGAATTCTATACATAAGGAAACGTGGTTCAACATTTTCGACCAATTTATTAAGTTGTCGATTAAGGAGTTTTTCCTTATTTTTCATCTAAAATGCGATGGAGAACAAACGAATATAATATGGGGAACTGTTGATTAAAAGAAAGTTGTTTAGAATGTATTCAACAAAGATGTGAACAAGTTTTCTTGAAGATTTGATCTGGTGTTTTTGTGTTGTCTTGTCTACTTTTGATAAAATAGTGGACGAACTTGTAATTTTACGTCATTGTATTAGTTTGATAATTTTTTGGAAAATTTTGGGTGTATTTAGTTTAGTTTATTTTGTGGCAAGTTTGTATTCAAAATTTGTGTTTTGTTTGAAATCGTAGTATTATGAACAGATGCCTTGAAATGTTAAACACCTATTTCCTTATCATGTTCATCTACTTCATTCTGGTTACTGCTTAGCAGTGCAAGTTCATAATTATTTTATTTTGTCTTCATCCAAAAATAAATAAATACATTGCAGCTGTATGTTTAGTCACACGCCCACATGCAATATTTCAATTGATTTTTGTTCTAAAACTTGAGAAATCACGTGAGTCCTAATTACATTCAGTCGTAATTAAAAGCAATAAATCCAGTCACTACATCACCATGAACTACAATTTAAAAATTTAAGTGGAAACCTCAATGTATATTCACTAGAGAGATAATATTATGAATGAGATGTTACACATCTAACATGAAAACGAATTATAGCCTATGAAAGATGCCTCATGGTGTCTCCACGTGCCACAATATAATCAACCATTATTATTATTATTATTTTAATGAACACAAACTATGATTTTCTTTGCTTTACATACTGCACTTTTAAAATGCTTAATCAAGAAATTGGCAACACAACTCCAGAAGACAAGCAATGTTCCATTCTCGAATGTGAATAAAGCATTCTAACGAAGAGAACATTATGCAATAAAGTACGTAATATTCAAATAGATAAACTAAATTAGTTTTCTAGCTTTGCCTACGAGTATAATCCATCATTCCCTTCAAGATTCTTTCTGTAACTTTAGTTGGTGTGGTGCACAAACAAAATAATTTATGGAAGCAATTGTGTCCATTAATATTAGCTAAAGTCAACAATAACGACTAGTTTTTCAATTTTAATCCGATTTTAATCCCTACCGAACACACCCATATAATAAAAGGTATAATACATATATACAGTTCCGTTCTCCTGCGCATGGCACGTAGGAGAAGGTTATACGCTTTGCCTTGCCTTTTGGCAGGCAAAGCTGACAACTTCTTTTTTTATTTTCTTTATTTTTTTTTGTTTTTTGTTAATTTTTTGTTGTTTTTTTTTTTTGTAAAATTATGTTTGGTATCGGATGAAATGTAAATTTTAATCTAAATCAAAGTTAACAATTAATTTTAATAATATATTTTATTAAATCCATAACTGTTTAACTTTTATCAAAATTTACTAAAAAATTAATTTTAATCTCCATCAAACGGGGGCAAAATCAAAATAAATTTGAATTTCGATCATATACGTAAATTTNATCATATACGTAAATTTTAAAAATTTCCCGACGATCGTACGCTAATCGAATCTACGAATTACTTATATCATTTCGAAACTTATTTCAAGAACTACATTATGAGCATATCGAATAGTCCAAACAGATATCGAAAATAGTTAAGAATACGTTCAAACGTGAGTCTTAAAAAAGACGTCTAATAATTAGGCGTAAAATTTAAAAATTCTCTGACGATCGTACGCTAATCGAATCTACAAATTAATTATGTCATTTCGAAACTTATTTCAAGAACTATATTATGGACATATCGAATAGTTCAAACAGATATCAAAAATAGTTAAAAACACATCAAACATGAGTCTTAAAAAAGACGTTTGATGTATTTTTTTTAAAAAAAAAAGATGTTGATGTCTTTTTTAAGACTAATGTTTAACATATTCTTAATTGTTTTCGATATCTGTTTGGACTATTCGATATACCTATAATGTAGTTTTTGAAA
>CAIGRO010128520.1:0-15473 GCA_903798355.1 Fraxinus baroniana
TCCACCAGTGCGTCATAAGTGGTGGGATTCCTGTTGCGTACGTCTCTCCAGAATAGAGTATTCATGTTGAGCCCCTCCCTTAGGGCAGAAAGGGCCTCTCTATCGGTCACTTGCTCGCAATATGTCATTTCATCAGTGAAGTGAGCCAAATAGCTTTTCAAGGTCTCCCCCGCCTGTTATCTCATGTCTTGTAGCCTTTGGATGGGGGCCTCCCCTTCTTTACTGGATAAGTACTGGTTCAGAAACGCCTTTTTTAGGTCCAGCCAACTTCCGATGCTTCCTGCAGAGATGCGAGAGTACCAAATTTCTGTCGCCCCAGTGAGCGTAAGGTGGAAGGCTCTGCATTTCAGTGCTGGTGAGGCCCCTCTCAGTGACATCTGAGTTTTATAGTTGTTAAGGTGTTTTGTAGGGTCTCCCTTACCTTCATACTTTGGTACTTTTGGGGGAACAAAATGGTTAGGAACCGGGGCGTTTCTCAATTCCTGTGAAAATGGCAGGTTCTTGTCATCGTCATCTAGTTCGAATGACCTGCAGGGTCCGTCCGAATCGTTCTCATCTGCTTGGTATCTGGGGGTCGCCGCATTATCTCTATTCCTCACGTTGGCAGCGTCTCTCCTTTCTTGCCTATTTTTGGGAGGTGAGGCTCATGGAGGTTCGTACTCCGAGTTTATGTCTTAGGTTCTTCTAGCAGGGGATTGTTGTAGCGGATTCCTGGGCCTAGAAGGCCCTATTCTGTCAAAGACACTAGCGGATCTTTGCGGTTCATGCTCCTATGAATATGATGGAGGGAAGTCTTCTTTCATGGAGGTGTCCTCCCCGCCGTGGCCATAGTTGCTGGAGGCTTCAGCTATTACCTCCCTTTCTGCTTGGTTATTCGCCCTGTGCCTTTGGGGGTAATTAGCGGTGTCATTCTCCTCGCCTTCTTGATACAATCCCCCTCGTCCAAGTATGTGGGGGTTCGTACGTTACTGCATCTGCATTAGCAACTGCTGCATGTTGGCGTTTTGTTGGGCCATGCCTATCATATATTCTGCCATTTCACCAACTCTTCGCACCAAGCGCGCGGTGGTGCCGCCCCTCCTATGGCGGTGGTGAGGACAGCGTATATTCACATTCGTGCGGAGGATCTCTTCTTCAGAGGCCCCCTGTTGTCTTCCTTCCTGTTGCGCTCCTTGATGACTTGAACTCAGGTGATTCTTTGGGTTGTTTCGCGGTGATTCTTTTTCAAGAATCCAGACCTTTCTTCAAGGCTCTTTAGGGATGACTTTTACCACTAGGATGCACGTGGTTCTGGTATCAAAGATTCCCACAGACGGCGCCAAACTGTTGACCCTAAAAAATGGTCCAACAGCTATAGGTGGTTTTTCTTCTTTTCGTTAAGTATGGTTCCTTGTTTAAGTTTAGAAATTCATGGGGTCGGACCGAGGTGACCTCTTTCTATATATGGGGGGAGAGAGTTTTTGTGGTTTTTGTATCCAAATTTTCATTAACCTTCCACAATGATGTACATTCCATTATATAGTGATTTACAATTAACATGAGCCGTAGGATGAAGAGATACATGTCTTGCTATAATTTAATCTACATGTCTTGTGTCAATCACATCAATCAGACCATAAATGCTTGGATCTTCATATCTCCGTTATAGGTCTGCGATGTGACCACGTAGGAGGGGTGGGGGGTAGAAAGTGGCGCTGAGGTGTGATCAAATCATGCTGTCCAATCATGTGCTTCAATGGGTTCGGATGCGTAGTTCCTTTTATCCTGGGGGTTCGGATTGGGTTCTCTCCGAGTTGGGGGTCGTTCTGTCACGCCGTATCGGCTTGTCTGAGCTGGTGGAGAATAAAGAACTCCCTCTTCGCTCCATGGTACGAATTTTCTGGAGTAACATACGCTATATCCGGATACGTACAAATCTGAGTATACATTAGTCTCCCTATAGCTAAAGAATAAGGAATCTTCTGCATTTAATTTCTTTAATTTTCAAGTCATTTTGGGGCATTGATTCAAACTGAATTTGTCTCCTTTAGTTACAGGGTCTCACCTGGTTTACAATCTTGCAATGGCATCTTTTAAGTACATTTTTGTTATATAGTTCTTTTGTGATAATCCAAGATTATCCTGAGAACGATCCTAGTGTATTGTGTATTTGAATTCTTAATAAAAAAGAGGCGTCACCAAGATCTTTCATATCAAAATTTGTTGCGAGAAATCTCTTGATTTCGTGCAATAAGTCTATATCGTTGTTGGCAAGCAACATGTCATCGACATATAAAATCAGAAAAATATACTTACTCATACTGAACTTGTGGTATATATAATCTTAAACCAAGTTCATCTCAAAACCATACGAGATGATCACTTGATGAATCTTGTAATACCATTGACGAGAGGCCTATTTGAGTCCATAGATTGCTTTCTTTAGTTTACAAACCATTTCTTTGCATCATCCAACACATAGTTTTCTGATTGCACCATATAGATTGTTTCATCAATATCACCATTGAGAAACGCTTTCTTAGCATCCATCTGATGTAACTCAAAATCGAAATGTGCTACCAGTGTCATTATAATCCTGAAAGAGTCTTTCGAAGAAATCTGAGAGAAAAACTCTTCATAATCGATGCATTCTTTTTGTGTAAACCCATTTGCTACAAGACGAGCCTTATACCTCTCTACATACCATTTGAATCCCTCTTGGTCTTAAATATCCATTTGCAAGCAATGGATTTTACACTTTTAGCCAATGGAACGAGGTCCCATACGTCATTGTCCTTCATAGACTTGATATTTTCATTCATGACATCGAGCCACTTTTGAGAGTTAAAACTTTTCATGGTTTGATGAAAGTCAATCGGATCACCTTCCACCACTCCAATGCCAACTTCATGTTCATGGAGATATAATCATCTGAAACCGCACATATCTTATCTTTAGTGGATCTTTTTAATGGCATTGGTTCTTGAAGGTGTAGAGTTTGTTCTTCTAGAACAAGTTGTTGACCTTTAGAGGGAGATACAACGACATTGTCTTGATTCGAAGTTCCTTCTTGAATAATGTTAGGGATAGAAACCTGATCATGATCATTATCAATGGCAATTAGAGGAATTTCAAAGTATTCCTCCTTGAAGACAAAGTCTATAATCCTTTCTCCCCAGCAATTTCTTGTCTCAGAAATTCCCTTAGTTGTGGAATCATAAAACTTGTAACCTCTGGACTTATCAGAATATCCAATGAAATAGCAAATGACAGTCCTTGCATCCGTTTCTTTTCACAGTAGGCGAACTCGGCATAGTGTACTGTAGAACGATACCGCATTCCTCTAGAAATTTAGTAAATGGCATTGGACGTTATTCACCTGCACTATCATATATGCCATAGTATTCACCACCATGGTCAGATTTGATGTTTTTAATCATTTTGTCGAGTTGATTTTCAACTTCACCTTTATAGTTTTTGAATATATCCAACGAATGCGATTTTTCATGAATGAGATATATATAGCAATATCTTGAAAAGTCTTCTATGAACGCTATAAAATATTGTTGACCATTCCAAGAATACGTAGTGAATGTCAACAAATGTCTGTATGTATAAGTTCTAAAATGTCCAAAGTCCTGTTGGTTTGAAATCTTCTTTTAATTGTTTATTTTCCCTTTATACAATTAACATACGTATTCATAATATGTAAAGTCAAGGGGATTGAGAATTTCGTTAGACACAAGTCTCTCAATTCTCATTTTCGAAATGTGACCTAATCTCTTGTGCCACAATGAGGTAGAACTCTCGCTGGTTAATTTTCGATTTACACGTCGAGTACTTACATGCAAGCATTCATTAAAAGAAGCAATTGTATCAATTAAATAAAGATTATCATAACATGATAAAGACCTGGAACCAATCAATTTTAAATCACGAAACAAACTAAAATTTTCATTTTCAAATGAACAAGAATAACCAGATTTATCCAAAACAGAAATGGAAATCAAATCTCGTCTAAAACATGGTACAATAAATATTTCATTAAAATCCAAATAAAATCTAGTCTTTAACAATAATATAAATTTTTCCATTGATTCTACTTTCACCGTCTTACCATTGCCAACATAGATGCATCTTTCACCATAGCTTGGTTTTCGACAACTAGGCAACCCTGCATAGATACACTGATGTGAGTTGTTGTACCAGAAACTATCCACCATGAGTTTCTAGGCACCAAAGATAAATTAACCTCAGAACAAACCAAATGAAAAATAATACCTTTCTTGGCACACCGTACGTGATAGTTGGTACAATTCTTCTTCTTATGACCTGCAGCTTCACAAAAGAAACAGTTACCCTCTGTTTGTTCCTTATGTTGTTTCTTTTGTGATGCTGTATCCGTAACTTCCTTAGAAGTTTTCATTTTCTTGTTCATTTTATCCTTGGATGTGGTAACTAAATGAGCACTTTTTGTCTTGTCATGTTTCAATCTTTCCTCTTCTTGGACATAATATGAGATGAACTCATTAAGGGACCATAAGTCCTTTTCACAATTGTAGTTCACCTTGAGTTAACTGAAGTGTGCCGGAAGGGATATTAGAACCAAAAACACTAACAAATCTTCAGATAAATTCAAAAGTGTATTAATTTTAGCTTTTTCATTCTTGGCAAACCTCTTCTCAAGGTCCTTAAAGAAACCCTTAGCTGTAGTAACCGTATCAGATGTAGTGCCTCGAAATCTTCTGGTATCGCACATTTTATGATCATCAAGCTTATGCGGTTCGATCGTTCCCACTTTTTCATCTCTCTCTTACCATCAGAGTTACTCTTATTAGTAAGTGTATTAGGTTAATTGACCCGTAAAGCAATGTCCAGATCCATGTCTTAAAGTTGGTTCCATTAAGCATTGAAATTGAATTGATGCTAGCAGAGATGTTGTCAGTAGAACCTGATACTAAATTACAGAACGATTAATTGGAAGAGCTCACAATCCTTAATATGCAAATAATAATTTCAAATAATGGTATTATCCATCACAAGATACATAGCACAACATCAATATTTAGTCTTTGGATAGAAATATTGACTTGTAAATGGTATTCTTGGTGTAGTGATAAAAAGCTATCAATAAAGAAACATGTCAATCAATAAAATTTTCTTTGGACCGATTTATTGATCATACGTTAAATCAAATAATTGTCACATGCTTATCATCATAGGTATATGTACAATTCGGTCAAATATTGACATTTCTTTAGCCGATCAAATATTCGCATGAATAACACACATACAAACACCTTTTAATATTCTAAGTTAATTAATTTCTACAAGTGAGGTTTCTTCATATTGCTTTAATTAATTCACTTTCGAATATTATGTATTTCAAAAGAGTCATTTATACCAAAATTTGAAAAAAGAAATCATTGAAATTGTATATTTAATTTATCTTGAAACTTAGGGCCCTAAAGATTAATAAGTCAGAACTTTAGGGATAAAGAATTAATTATTCAAAACTTTATGGGTCAATAATTAATTGTTCGAAACTTGAGGATTCCAAAAATTAATTATTCAAAACTTCAAGGGCCAATTAAACAAATTATGAACTTTTAGGGACTTAATTACAAAATTCAAAACTTTAAGGTCCTAAATTAATTAATTTTCAAACTTTAGGAACTGAGTTATTAAACCTACTTTAAAGACACAATTGAATGAATTTTAACATTAAAATGCTGAATTACCAAAGTTTTAAAATTAAGGAGCTAAAACTTTAAAAACTTAACCATAATCTGAAATTGCAAACAAGGGCCTGCAATCATCCAATTTACACCACAAGCCCCCGTCCCCAAAATACAGCAACTTGTTAGCCCTAAAGAAAAATAATTGATGGAGGGGGGAAACCGTGAGCCGTCTGTCGGATTTTTTAACTAGAATCTAAATTTCTAAAAAATCGATCAAATAATTTTCAAATTTAACAAAACTAATACCGAAATTGTTAAATTTGTAAATAAAAAATTATCAAGAATTAAATTAAAATTCCGATTCTCAATAATTCAACATGAATAGGCTCTGATAGCATTTGTTGGGAAAATATTTTACCGTCGTAATGATTGTTCATGTTGAATCATCAAGAATATGTAAATAGAAGTGAAAGCGTACCTGAATCGACATAGTTATCTTAATGAACAAATCCTATGGTTTGAGTCTTCTAGATCAACACGTTGTTCCTTTATTTCTCTCTGAAAATGGGAGTCAAAATAAAATGAACAATGTGCGTATGATCCGGAGACCATAAGTCCACATGTTCTATTAAAATCTTTACAATTTCTAGGCATCACTTGACTAGAATATGTAATCAAAATTCAGAAATAACAAGCACTTAAATGATCTAGATTACTCAAATACCAGTTGTTGGAATGTGGAACAAAAATTGTTCGAAAGATCAAAATTTTCTTTACATCAAGAATTCAAGATCATTACTAGATGTTCACGTGCATGTTATAATCAAGAAACTAAAATAAAAAATTTAAGTAAAATTAATGACCATTTATTGATTTAGATCAGGATCATGAGCTTACAATTTTTTGGATGACGACTTGGAGCCTCAAACCTTCAACTCTTACATGGCATTCCTCTAAAGTAAAGATTGTATTGTCATGTGGATACCTTATTCGAACTGGATTGATGAAAAAACCAAGAAAAATATTTGGGCGTGTTTGGTATAACTCAAAATTTAATTAAAATTGAAAATATAGCCATTATTTGGTCTCGATCATCTAATAAAAGTCAATAATAACGTCTAGTTTTTCAATTTTAATATTTACCGAACACGCCATTTATCTCTCTCTAAATTCCGACTCTATGAAAAAATAATGTTATGGATTTTGATTCCATTTAGTCTCTATTTATAGAGATAAAAAAATATAAAATAGAGTTTCAATTCATGTACAATAAGAATTTCAAATAAAGATCAAATAAGAGTTCCAATTGAAATCCAAATGGAAGTTCAATTAAAGTCGAAATCCAATTAATGCATCACTTATTTAATTACAAATTTAGTTCTAGAAATTCAATTTCAAATACAATCAATTTTACAACTTTCATTTTTAATTGAATCCAAAACTTTTATTGCAATTAAGTCCTAATGCTGAGCTACCACAAAGACTTGATCGAATATGTATTATCCAAGTTCTAATAATTAGATCATAAGTAATTGACCATAAACCATATAATCTAATTGTTAGTCTTTAATTTTTCACTAAAGGTAAAAGACTACCTTCTCGTTATATATAAGATCATATAAGTCAATAATTTGCAATAATTTTCTCTAACTTGTATATGTATATTATGCCCGTCTGAGATCCGATAATTAGGTAGGGATATAAATGATCATTTTGCTCCCTCTACTCTTCCTACTAACTTCAGTACTATTTTCTTCAACTATCATATGAACATTATAGATGTCCAAATTTAGCCATCGCTAAATATTGAGCTCAGATTTATAATTGGTCAAAAGAAAACACTTAAATATTCACTTTACCTATTTTTCAAGGCGAAAATTTTCGGCACGGATTCATGTTCTCTACTTTTCTTATTTTCGAACTCTCAACTCACCAAGATTTTTTATCAGTTTAAATTGATCCCACCTATTAGTGAATCAAAGAACCGTCAAAATCACAAAAAGATATAATCAGTTCTATCAAAAGATCTAGACGAAATATTAGACAATCAAAGTAGAATTTAATTAATCGTATGGTCATGTTATAGAAATAAATTCGACACATGATTTATGTACACTCCAAGTGTACTAGTATCATTTTTAACTATTTCTACAAAAAAGACAAATCATAAATCCAAATACTGTCACCTTTTACATTGATTGTAAATAAATAATTCATTATCAAATACTATACTTCATAATGCAAATACCCAACTTATGCTATCACGAATGATCATAGTTACTTTAATTAGTATGCTCAATATCAAATAAATATGATAAATATATAAAATCACAATTTATTTATTATAAAATGTTATTTTATCCCAACAAAATACATGATATAGACACACAACCCAACAGTAAACAAGTTGGCTCCACACGTCCTCTATTTCATATTAGAACAAACCACTAAAATTATTTGACTTATTCAAATTAGTAAACAAACTAGCACATTACAATTATGAAATAAAAACACAAATAAAGCTAATAAACCTAAAAAATTAAAAGTTTGTCGTCCCGTAACACAATTATAATCGGTTCATAATTCTTAATTTAAGCTATACGTATTATATTATTTAACGTTGCACAAGTTATGATTTTTTTAATACGATTTTAACTGAAAAAACATACCATGAGCACATGATTCACGATTTTATTTTTTTTGGATTTGTTTGACCTAGCTTCTTTGAAAATCAATTTTATTTAAACTCGTTTTCAACTGCAAAATCTTCCAATAAAATAAGTTGTATGTGGAAACATATATATAATTTTTATATATTTTTACCACAAATTCTCCAAAAAATAAATAAATAAATAAATAAAATCACTTCAAATAATTTCTCCTAAACAAACACTAACTCAAGTGACGTGAAACATTAGGCAATACAACTTTTATTAATTCTTCGAAAACATATATTTTACATCCTTAAACCTAAAAATTTAAAAGTAGGCCCGTAACACAATTATATTAGGTTCATTGTTCTTTAACTTAAGCTATACATATTATATTATTACACGTTGCACAAGTTACGATTTTTTGTACGTACTGAAAATGATATTTTCAAACAATAGTTAATATACCGTGGGCACGACTCAGAAATTAATTTTTTTAATTTATGATTTGCTTGACATATAGTTTATTCGAAAATCAGTTTTATTCGAAAATTATTTTTTAACGTGAATTCATAATTTTATTTCATATTTTTACCATAAATTCTCCTTTTCATTGCAAATAATTTTCGTAGACAAACAATAACTCAAGTGGCGTGAAACATTAGACAAATACGACTTTTATGTATTTTTAAAAAAAAATATATGTATACTTTACATCTATTCGTTACAAGGAAGCTTCCATTGATAGAGTTTGTCTAGGAGGTTCCTTCCAAACCAAATAGCTTCAAGAAAAAGTAATTGGATTTTTGGAGAATGGCAGCTAATGTTGAAGTTGATTGGAGGATTTTCGTATAAATTTGTAAAGATTAATCCAAGTCATTGGGCGGCTTATAAATTGTTTATCAGTAATTATGATAATTGAATTTCTAGATGTTCAATTCGAATTATATTCNTGGATAATAAATTTAATTCAAATATTGAGATCTATCAAAATTTTATCCACCAATGAGAGAAATCTCAATTTTTTTTTTTTTTTTTTTTCAATGATTAATCAAGGAAATGACAAATCTATAATGTAACTTTAAGGCTCTATTTGATCCCAATTTTATTAAACAATGATTTTTATAATAATTATGTTTTGGAGAAGATGCAGAAAAGTGGGATAAAAATTTGAGTTACATTTAAAATTTTATTATTGAGATAATGTGTGGTTGAAAATGATTTAAGGGAAAAATGAGTTTTTTTTTAGAAAATAGGGCTCAAACAAGGGTTAAATACTAAAACTGACTGGAAAACCCTATAATTAACAAATGACTTAGCACTTACAATTAACAAATGTGGTTAAAATTAATTATTGACTTGAGTTTATATTAAAATCTAGTTTGTCTCTTTATAAACTACTAATTAAAAAGCAACAAAAGTATTAAAAATAAATAACAAAGCAAGTATTGCGTGCATGTTGATTATAATAATGCCATTTAGCACTAGCGGTGTTTATATTCAATTTAGGTATCAACATATTATAATTTCTATGTATCTAGGCTCCAAATATTTGTATTAAATTGAATCCATAATTTAATTTTATAAGCGTTGTCACCTAGATCAATGTTAAACACAAGTTGTGCTAAATAACATTACTCTTTAGATTATATCATAGAATTACAAGTCCAGCATATGGTGGGAAGTTCTAGATAAAATATTTCTTTGATCACTCTTTCAATGGAAGGGAAGTCTCCTCAACATTATCCTCTATGAAAAAATATTATAATTCCCCTGTTTGGTAGAAATTAAAATCAGATGTTTATTAATTTTTGATAAAAATGGAAAAAATAATAATAAAAAAAGCTCAACAATAAGGATGGCAACAAGGCGGGTCCCCGCCCCGTTACCTTTACTGTCCCATTTGATTTTTTTTTTTTATTTCCCCCATTCATTAGATTGAGACAAATAATTTTAGTTCCCATTTTTTTTATTAAAACTAATAAAATTTTTCATTTAAAATATGGAATTCTAAAAAAAAAAATTATTAAATAGGGCGGGGTGCCCGTTACCCGTTCCCGCCCCGAACCCGCTTCGGGGCAAAATTCCTCGCCCCGAATACCCGATTAAGCGGGTTATCTCCGTCCCGTTCGGGGTGGGGCCCCGCGGATATCGGATTTGTCGGGTTTTTTTGCCATCCCTACTCAACAAATGAAAATAAAATAAAATAAAATAATAATCAATCACATACAACTATGCAAAAGGGCTAAAAATTTGTGTAAGATTGCTTTCCTCACTAAACAAAAGAGATCTACAGCAGATAAAAAAAATAACAATGTACGTCTCCTCGACAGTCATCACTTTCTTAAAAGTCTAAAAGGAAAACTTGAAAATAACATCAACTTCTAACAGGTAAACCAAACAACAATATGTAATGCCAAATTAAATATTCAACGAATAGAAAATGAAAAAACCAATCCAACACGCTAGCTGATGAGCACGAAAAGGCTAGGAAAGCCCCGAAATATTTTATGCTACCAATAACCTGATGTTATGAACTCGAAAGACCTTCCGAAATTAACCACGAGCATGGACCCTGGCAGGGCTAGGGGGCCAGCTGGCTGCAAAGTGGATAAACCCTAATTGACTCTAATCAATAATAATTCAAAATTCATTTCTCACACTCAACCTGAAAAGTCATTGAGAAACGTCTATAAATACATGCAACTTAATTTGTAAATCAATAAGTTCAAAATTAGAAGCAAAAAAAGTAAAATATGCAGATTTCAGGTAGTATACTCCCATTTTTTCTTTTGGCGATCATTTTAATTTCGGGAGCTTCCGCTTTTAACAAAAATGATTTTTTTGAATGCCTTACTCTTCAGTATCAAAAATCCAACTCCGAAACTGATTCCATTTACGCCCCAAAAAATTCATCATATTCATCTGTTCTGCAATCTTCAATACACAATCTAAGGTCGGCATCAAACTCCGTCGAGAGACCTGTTGTGATCATTACACCGGAGGATGAATCTCAAATTCAGGCAGCAATTTATTGCTCAAAGAAACTTGGGATTCAGCTAAGAGTGCGAAGTGGTGGACATGATTATGAGGGACTTTCATACACTTCTGAAATTCCATTTGTCATTGTGGATATGAGAAACATTAGTTCAATATCCGTCGACACAGAAAACAACACTGCGTGGGTTCAAACAGGTGCACTACTTGGCGAACTTTATTACACAATTGCTGAAAAAAGCAAGACTCTTGCTTTCCCTGCCGGTGTTTGCCCGACCGTAGGCGTTGGAGGGCACTTCAGTGGCGGAGGATATAGCATGATCTCTCGTAAGCATGGCATTGCTGCAGATAGCATCATTGATGCCAAACTAATTGATGCTAATGGCCAAATTCATGACCGAAAATCCATGGGAGAAGATCTCTTTTGGGCCATTAGAGGAGGTGGAGGAACCAGTTTCGGGATTGTTGTTGCATTTAAAGTGAAGTTAGTTGTTATACCAGAAACTGTGACTGTTTTCAATGTCACAAGAACGTTAGAACAAAATGCAACCCAGATAGTACACAGATGGCAATATGTTGCTGACAAAATTGACGAAAACCTTTTGTTAAGACTCTTTTTAAGAAGCATCAACTCTTCAGGAAAGAGGACAATAGGAGCATTTTTCACTTCTTTGTACCTAGGTCGGGTTGATGATCTCCTCCCAATAATGCAAGAGAAATTTCCAGAATTAGGTCTGGTGAAAGAAGATTGCACAGAAATGACATGGATAGAGTCCATACTCTTTTTTGCAAGTCTTCAGGGCGAATCACCGGAAGTTTTGTTGAATAGAACAGCTGTTTTCAGGCCTGAAGCTTCCACTCCGTTTTTCAAAGGAAAATCCGACTATGTGAATCAACCAATTCCGGAAAATGGTCTCGAAAGCATATGGGAATTTCTTAATAAAGAAGACGCAAATAGGGCAGAACTGCAGTTCAGTCCATATGGTGGGAGAATAAACGACTTCTCAGAATCGGAAATACCTTTCCCACATCGAGCTGGCAACATATTCATGATCCATTATCGTGTAGGCTGGAGTTTAGAAGAGAATGCAGACTCAGGAAGGCATATAAACTGGATCCGGGGGCTTTACAGTTTTATGGCTAGTTATGTTTCAAAATCTCCAAGAGCTGCATATTTCAATTACAGAGATTTGGATATTGGAATGAACAATATTGAGTTTAATACGAGCTACGAACAAGCAAGTGTTTGGGGATTTAAGTATTTCAAGAATAATTTCGAAAGATTAGTTCATGTCAAGAGCAAGGTGGATCCAACTAATTTCTACAGGAATGAACAAAGTATTCCACCTGTATCACCATGGTAAAAAAAAAAAAAAAAACTATATTTACTACTGAATAAAAAGAATGTATTGTGAGTAATTTATTATGTAAAAAAATATAAATGATTTATGAATAAAGTACCAGTAGATTTTGCTGGACATCACTAATTTGCATATTAGTCTGCATTGATTGCAAAGTAAGTTTGGGTTTCATTATAATCTCCAAATAATAAAAGGAACAATAAATTCCACCAAATATGTGGTCTATAGGCGCATTTTCAAGATGCTAATTGATAGTAAGAATTCTTTATTTTAAATGGTCAAAATTTAAAACTAAACTCCAAAACTTCTTTATTTTAACTATTGAAAATACAACATGGATTTAACTCTCTACATTCAAAGAGTCAAACTAGTTTTCTATTTAAATTTTATCAATATTGCATTTAATAAATTGCAAGTTTCAGTACTCCATACTTCAATTATTTATATTATATATAATGAATATTTTAGCTATTGACAAGCATACACACGAGCGCGCGCACACTTATATATATATTGAAAAATGTGATAAAAATTAATAAATGGAATGTTGGACAATGAAAGTAAAAAAGTAATAAAGAATTTGTTAGTTTATAAAAATAATTACACTTAAATTTTAAAATATTATTTATTATGATCAAGCTGTTTTTCAAAAATAAAGAGTCAATTTTTTATCAGTCAGTGTTAGATATTAATGTGGTTATAATTATATTAGCAATATCTACGTGTAAAAGAAATTCCTCGCTGGGCTAACTATGGTTGTATTTGACACCCATTTTGGAATGAACAATATTGAGTTTAGTACGAGCTACAAACAAGCAAGTGTTTGGGGATTTAAGTATTTCAAGAATAATTTCAAAAGATTAGTTCATGTCAAGAGTAAGGTGGATCCAACTAATTTCTATAGGAATGAACAAAGTATTCCACCTGTATCACCATGGTAAAAAAAAAAAAAACTATATTTACTACTGAATAAAAAGAATGTATTGTGAGTAATTTATTATGTAAAAAAAATATAAATGATTTATGGATAAAGTACCAGTTGCTGGACATCATTAATTTGCATTAGTCTGCATTGATTGCAAAGTAAGTTTGGGTTTCATTATAATCTCCAAATAATAAAAGGAACAATGAATTCCACCAAATATGTGGACTATAGGCGCATTTTCAAGATGCTATTCGATAGTAAGAATTCTTTATTTTAAATGGTCAAAATTTAAAACTAAACTCCAAAACATTCTTTATTTTAACTATTGAAAATACAACATGGATTTAACTCTTGTTAGCCAATCTCCTTTGAAACAGATCATGGTTACCTTATTAGTCTCCTATGATTTCTTTCCTAGTATGTTTTATTTCCTCTCTTGTATATTCCTTAGCTGTACATAATATATTAGGATACCTATAATCTCTCCTGTAAATTAGTCATTCAGTTCCTAAATTTCAGGAACAAGTCTGTATCTTGTAGCTATTTATACCCATTGTGGGGAAGAGAATAATGTAAGCTTACAAAAGTTCACAACTCTCTACATTCGAAGAGTCAAACTAGTTTTCTATTTAAATTTTATCAATATTGCATTTAATAAATTGCAAGTTTCAGTACTCCATACTTCAATTATTTATATTATATATAATGAATATTTTAGCTATTGACAAGCATACACACAAGCGCGCGCACACTTATATATATATATTGAAAAATGTGATAAAAATTAATAAATGGAATGTTGGAAAATGAAAGTAAAAAAGTAATAAAGAATTTGTTAGTTTATAAAAATAATTACACTTAAATTTTAAAATATTATTTATTATGATCAAGCTGTTTTTCAAAAATAAAGAGTCAATTTTTTATCAGTCAGTGTTAGATATTAATGTGGTTATAATTATATTAGTGATATCTACGTGTAAAAGAAATTCCTCACTGGGCTAACTATGGTTGTATTTGACACCCATTTTGGAGAAAAATTTGATTTGAAATGGTGATTGATGGAAAAATGTGTGGTTATTAAGTAAGGAGAATTTTTGAATTTATGTGTAATATTATTGATAGAATGTAAGGTTGAAATGAAGAAAAAGAAAAAAAAAAATGAATGTCAAATACTAATTGAACTCCAAAAACAACATAATAGTATTCAAGTTCTATAATGATAAATATATGCTAATTTGACACATTTAATTTCAATGAAATGATAACTATAGACAGGACATAACCAGTTGAAGAGATGCGCTGCCAAAAGAAAAACTTTCTTTGCAAGACCTCAAAGAACTACTATAGATGGAAAGGTGCATTCCCATTGGACTTGTCGTCCAATCTGCTTCTGGCCTAGATCAACCTAGATGAGGCACTACATAATAGGTTGCACAGCAAAAATTCTTTTTGTTTGAGGAAGATAATGAGGAGAGGTAGACAAAAATGGCGTAGCATATTCAGTTTGCAGAATTGTTGACATGTCTTCGTGTTATGATGCATGAGAAATTTTCTTATCACAACCTCTTTATTCGGACAAAGAAATAAGTAATTCTACTACCAAAAGTGTTGGGCACCTCTCAATTTTCTAAAAAAATTATAATAAAATAGGTATTAGATAATACTATTAACTATGACATACCACAAGTAGGGGTGTAAGCAGTCCAATTTTACCGAATTTTGACAGATGTTCAAACCAAAACATTTAAACCGATTTGAGAAAAGCTCAAACCTAAACCAAACCATTTTGAACGGTTTGAAAAAAACTCAAACCTAAACCTAATGGTTTGGTCCGGTTTTAAACCGTCGGTTTCATTGTATATTTTTTTTGTCTGTCTAC
>CAIGRO010128573.1:0-12881 GCA_903798355.1 Fraxinus baroniana
TTTTTTTTTTTTGTAAGAGTTAAGATTGAATATGTCATAGTCGAATTAATGTAACATTGTTGTAATATTAAAAAAATAAAAAATTATTGTACGGAGTTCTGGAACCGAATAATCAAATCGAACCGAACCCAAATAGTTCCATAATTAAATTTTGACCCGAAGGTTCCATTTACTAAATACTCGAGAATTTCGAGTTTGATTCGGTTCTCTTTAGAATCGAATCGAACTGAACCGGACTATGCTCAACCTTAGTAAACAATGAAAGCTACGTTCATAGGTTGAGTTTGGACTTTATGCAAAGTTTTTTATTGGACTTAGTTTTTTTAAATATTTTTTTAAGATTTAGCAATTATTGAGCTGAACTTCAAAATATGAAAATATTACTTGTCAAATAAGGCACGCACTTAAGCAATTAAAATAGAGTTGATTGTTTAATTTCCTGCAAATGTTCAAAACTCAAGGTATGACATTTTTTCCGTTGTTGAATTTTTCTTAAAAGAATGTATTGGTCAATTTTCTAAGCAATACCAATCTTTATTTATTTTTGAAATCTATTAGCCCCGTTTGGCACCCATTTTTTTTTTCTTATTCTTATTCTTTTTTTCTTTATTCATTTCAACCACATTCTATCAATAAAATAATATTACACATAAACTTAAAATTCTCCTTACTTTTTAACCACACATTCTCCCATCAATCACTATTCAAAAATACAATTTTTTTTAATAAAATGGGTGTCAAACACCTTCTTAATCCACGAGTAGCTATTCTTAACAAGTTGTCTAAAAATGACAAACTTAAAATATTATGTTTTCTTGGTTTTTTAGCACGGTGCTTTTATATATATATTTTATCGCCGTTGTTAACTTGTCACTATCACAATTAATGTGCCTGATTATTAGATACTAGAATTCGAGAACACTATATTTTGAAAAGTTTTTTTGTTGTATCTAAGAATGATATGAATAGTTAATGGTTGAGACGAGTTGTCACATCTCTCAACAATGAGGTAGACACACTAATTTGTCTAGTGTGTCTAATAAACTATAGTCTCATCCTTGATTTCGAGGTCAATCTATATTAAGAAGTGTAATGTATGCTTCACTTATGTTGTCAAGCTTCACACCTTGCAAAGTCATGTTGCATCTACCAAGTTGACTCATTGTGTTGGCCATGCAGGTTTTGCAAACCTTGGCCCTCGACTAATGAGGCTAAGCAAGACTATAGTTTCAATCAACCTTCGGGTTGATCTCCCTACCACATAACCGGACATGAGAGTTTTTTCTCATCCAATGTTTTTCCTTGGAGATGGAAGACTCACCCACGAGGTTCTATCAACTTGCAAATTATACTACAATCACAATTTCTTGATTTTGACTGGCAACACGCGTGCCTCTATGTATACCAAGATATGTATATGAATTCAAATTTGCCACCTTAGTAAGCTACTGCCTCACTAACAAGTTAAACAAACGCAAGTCCCTCCTCGGACGAATTCCTTCTTTTGCTCCTCAGCCTATGGGGTATTAGTAGCCATTTTCAAGAGGGTATTAAATGAATGGAATTGAGATATAGGTACCCGAGACTAGGAGTCCAACTCTTAAGTACTTAGTTGGATTGCCTTTATACAATCAGCTCATAAGCTCAACCTCACATGGTTCGAACTGCAATGACATTGCTTGGATAATAGTTGATTTAGCTGAATAATTTGAACTCGACATTGGAGTCTCAACCTGAGCTATTATATAAGCGAGTGACAAATCTTTTTTGGACTAACTCCTTGAATTTCTCATCTAGTCAACTCAATTGATATTGAGGTGTTGCATCATCAATCAGTATACAATGATACTACATGTACATTATTTTTGACACCGTGATTGACACTCCACCAAGCGACTTAATTAACACCATCAAGTTTTGAATTTGAAAATTCCATCACTGCACTAGCCTGTCTGCATAGGGAGATGTTACTTTGGATGTAGACTTGGGCAGTTTTATCCTTGAGTATAACAATAGTCATTTAAAATTAACTATGTGAACATCTTTCTAAGGTAATTTAGTCAAGAATCAATTCTTCAGTTTTCACTACTCCATTATTGCTTTTCAGATGGTAATATTTGTGACAAGTGACAAGATATACTTTTGAAATTATTCGTATCCGTGACTCGATAACACTATGTTGGAATTTGGTTTAAAATTGAAAATTTTAGTCAAGTATAAAACTTGAAAAAGTGACTTTGAGTCAACTTCGGCCAAATATTCGAATTTGATTCGATAATCAAATTATAAATATAAATAAACTAACTTATTCTACTCGTCGAGTAAATAGTTTGAAACATTTGGAATCTCAAAATCAATTTCGGATGAATAAGAAATTGCGGTCCAAAATTAGAAAGAAGAGAGGAAGATTTGCCTAACTCCATCGCTCGCCTAGCGTTCGAGCGATGAGACTGCCGCTAGAGCAACAAGCGAGCGACATAGTTTCTAATGAACAGGTGTCTCTGAAGCTCGAACGAGAGGCTAGCAACAACATTAGATGCTTCCCTTCGTGAAGGTTTCTGAGTTTGGGGCATAACAATTTACTCACAACCCCTAATCTTCTATAAATAGGACCCTTTGAACGTCCATTATGCATCCCATATCATTTGCACTGAGCATTATATCAAAAACTATCCAAAAATAATTCCAAAAATCATCTTCTTGTAAAGGGAAGAATTTCGTTCGAGTTCACTGTTGCTTGTGGTTTGAAGTGCTTCTACCACAAGTTGTATCCACTGTATATTGGGAGAAAAGTGTCGTAATTAGTTAACACCATTGCAGGGCAATTTTGTTTTAAGGAAAAAATGTTAATCACTTGCCTTGAGTTTTATTTTTCTCCTCATTCTTCACTTTCTTTCTTTCTTTTTGCTTCAATTTCATAGAATTCAATTACACTCTTGCGAATTAAACTTAAAATATTACTTTGTCATTTAATCAACAATCATTTCACTATACCATATCGCCAACAATCTAAAGATAAAATTTTGTTTTTGTGGTTGTTTAACAAATTACCTCTCTTTATCTCTGGAATTTGTCTTCATGTGACATTCATTTCTTTCATTTTGCGTTGAACTTCTGTTTGTAATAGAAGTAAATATTGTTGAGACTACTTTAAGTCAAACAACGATTGGTACAAACCATATGGTTCTTCCTCTGACTATATCTATACAAACTCTAATATCCTATATAGTGAAAGTCAAAAAAGTTTGGAGGTATGGATTTTAAAAGACGACAACAAAAGATTTTCTATCTTACTATTTTGAATTTGGCAAAGTTCTTAAAAGAGATCGCTTGTGCTGTACAAGAAGGAGAAAATAATTGTAAGTCGATTATTGCTTTGGATGCATGGAAGTACATGGATTTTCTATGCAAAAATTATATTCTAAATGGATTTGACAATACACTTTATAGATTCCAAAACCGTGATAAGTCAAGTAAGTGCAAGAACTTCAAATTCTACTTCATGATTTACATGCAGAAAAGATGGAATTGAGCAAATTCTTCCAAGTTTTAGTCATCATTGAGAAACTCTCTCCCATGTCAAGTACAAACACAAGGAGATGAACTTGAAAAAATTGATAGTCCGTTTAAGGATTGAGGAAAATAATAGAAACACCAAAAAAAATCTATTGTTCAACTTGGAACAAATATGTTGAAACTGATTTGAAGGTCATCAACAAGAAGCGTAAGATCTCAGATGTTGCATTAAGAAGAGACAATTTCGATAATGCCATGAAGTTTATAGGAAACTGTTGCAATTGTGGAATAGCCGAATATCGTTCAAACGAATGTCAAAAGCCGAAGAGGGCTGCACGAGCAAATGTAGTTGAAAAAGACCCCATTTTTTAAAGAGTTCAATAGATGAGTCTATTGCGGTTGTCTCTGAATGCAATATGGTTGGTGATTCAAGGCATTGGTGGGTCCATACTGGTACTACCCGCCATATTTGTGTAGATAAGACCATGTTTTCTAACTTTCATGAACTGAAAGGGGAACAACTGTTTATGTGAAATTCTGCTAGTTCAAAGGTTGAAGAACTTGGAAAGATCACATTGATAATGACTTCTAGAAAATAATTAATCCTCAATAATGTCCTTCATGTGTTGGACATCCTCAAGAACCTAATTTCGGGGTCTCTACTTAGTAAGAATGACTTTAAACTTGTATTTGTGTCGGACAAATTTGTACTTACCAAAATGATATGTATATTGGTAAGGGTTATCTTAGTCAATGAATGTTCAAAATGAAAGTTCTTACAATTGTACCAAAACGCATTAGGTATAAAAACTTTAATTTTATATGCTTGAATTGTCTTGTTTGTAACATTGCCGATTATAACACATTAATTAAAAATCTATGCGCAAACTTATTAATCAAAATTTAAGTCCGACGCTTAAAATTGATCCTAATCATAAATATGAAATATGTGTTGAAAAAAAAATGGTCAAAACACCTTTTCACTCAATTCAAAGGAACACGACACCTTTAGAATTAATGCATAGCGATATAGGTGATTTGAAATTTGTTCAAACTAAAAGTGGTGAGATATACTTTATAACTTTCATTAATGATTGTACAAAGTGTCGTTATGTCTTTTAACTACGAAGTAAAGACAAAGCCTTAGATGTATTTAGACATTGTAAGAAGGAAATTGAAAATCAATTTGGTAAATGAATAAAAAGTATTCGTAGTGATATATGTGGTGAATACAGGGCACCATCTGATGAATATTGTTCCGAGTATGGAATTATTCATCAAACAATAGCACCTTACTCTCCCAATCGAATGGTATTGCTAAACGTAAAAATCGAATTCTTAAAGAGATGATGATCGCAATGTTGATAAATTCGGGTTTGCCCTAGAACTTGTGTGGGGAAGTTGTTATATCGGCGAATAACATTCTTAACACAATAAACATTAAGAAAATGCAAGAAACTCCTTATGAACTTTGGAAAAGTCATCATCCTTCCTACCAACACTTGAAAGTGTGGAGTATTTGACTAAAGTTGAAGTAGATAAGCTTAAACAAATTAAAATCGATCTCAAAACTATTGATTGCATACTTATTGGATGCACCAATAATAGTAGTACATATCGCTTTCTTGTACATAAATTTGAAATTCAAGATGTACTGAAGGAACCATAACTGAATCGAGCAATGCATCATTTTTCGAGAATTTTTTCCCATATAAAGACAAAGAAAATGCAAATCGAAATAAAAGAACTTATGGTACTACAAATGGCACTTCAAATGAGGAAGAATAAAGGCATGGTAAAAGGACTAGAATATCTACTTCATTTGACCCGAATTTTCTAACCTACATGGTAGAAACTGATCCAAAAACTTTTGATAAAGCAATGTCTACATCGGAAGCATCTCATTAGAATGAAGCTATCAATAATGAAATATATTTCATAATACAAAACCATACTTGGGAATTAGTTGATTTATCTCCCGAAAATAAATCGTTATGGTGTAAATGGATCTTCAAAAGAAAACTAAACCAGATGGATCCATTGATAAATATAAGATTAGATTAGTTACCAAGGGATATTGACAAAAAGAAGGATTTGATTTCTTTCATACCTACTCACCCGTGACTAGAACCACTTCGATAAGATTGTTAATTGCAAGTGCGGCATTACATAACCTTGAGATTCATCAAATGGATGCAAAGACTCCATTCCTAAATGGTGAGTTAGAAGATGAGATATACATGGAACAACTCGAAGGGTTTGTATCTCCTAATCAAAAACAAAAGGTTTTAAACTAATTAAATCTTTGTACGGATTGAAACAAGCTCATAAACAATAGGATCAAAAGTTTGAGAAAACGATGTTTTCTAATGGATTTAAGATAAACGAGTGTGACAAGTGTGTATATATAAAACATACACCAAAAGCCTATATGATTGTATGTCATATGCAGAAGACATATTGATAATGGTCAATAGTCACGAAATAATGGTAAACACCAAGAAAATGTTAACGAAACATTTTGATATGAAAGACTTATGTATGGCTGATGTAATATTAAGAATTAAGTTCTCTAGAATATCGGAAGAAATTATACTTTCTAATTCTCACTACATTGAGAGTATACTTAAAATGTATAATACACTTGAGGAAAGCCCTGCGAAAACCCAAATTGACACGAGTTTACACTTAGTAAAAAATATGGGTGATTCGTGTGTCACAACTAAAGTATTCACAGGTTATAGGCAGTCTAATGTGTATTACAAACTGCACTAGATTAGGCATTGCATTTGTTGTGAATAAATTTAATAGATTCACAAGTAATTCAAGTCATGATCATTGGAAGGCTTTAACAAGGGTTCTTAGGTTGTTGAAGTATACCTTAACTTATGGATTACACTTCACAAAATATCCCGTGATTTTGGAAAAGTATTGTAATGCAAATTGGATATCCAACATGAATGATTCTAAATCTACTAGTGGTTATATATTTACCATTGGTAGAGTTGTTGAATCATGGAAGTCGAAAAAGCAAACGTGTATAGCTCGATCAACGTTGGAATAAGGGTTTATTGTCTTGGACAAGGTTGGGAAAGAAGTAAAATAGATTTGAACTTCTTGGAAGATATTTTATGTTGGCCTAAGTTGGTACTGCAATTAGTATACATTGTGATAGTCAATCGGCTATTGAAAGGGCTCAAAGCAGCATATATAATGGTAAGTCTAGACGTATATATCGTAGAAACAATACCATTTAGCAACTGATCTCTAGTGATATCATCTTCATATATTATGTCAAGTCAAAGGAGGATATCGTAGATCTACTAACAAAAGGTTTACCTAGGGATCAAGTACGTTGTCATGGAAAGGAATGAGATTAAAGCTTACTACGTAAAAATCTTTGTAATGGTAACACTACCTTGTTGACTAGAGATCTTAAGATTTTGGTTAAAGGGGACAACTAAATTATGAAAATTCAATAAAGCACTTAGGAAAAAATATTTCCTAACTCATTATATGATAAGTAAAGTGCTTTCTGCAAATTGTTAAAGGATAAGATATGTTTTTAATGATTCATATATCTTGATTAAGTCTAGTGCAGTAGGATAGAATACACTTAATAGGAAGTCAATTATGTAATTGTGAGGTGTGATTGCCTTAACGAAAATTGTTTAAGGCTGAAATTTTCTAAACTCTTATGAAATCAAGAATGGTTCGAGGCCAAAATGAACCCAAGTCAAAAGAACCAGAAACGATATAGGAAAGACATCTGTGTGAGCATTATTATCTTAGTTTAAACCAACGGCTGAATGGTTCAAGATATCACGTTCACCAATTAGCCAAGTAAATCTGATAGTATTTCATTAAAGAAGGTTCAAGGCTACAAGCTACCTTACCTGATGTAGTATATTTCTGCTCTTTCTCTACAATGCATCATATTTCCGCAAAGTAAGAGCATGCTTGAATTTTTCATTCATGTGAGAGATTGTTGAAATTTGATTTTAAATTGGGAAATTTTAGTTAAGTATAAAACTTGAAAAAGCGACTTTGAGTTAACTCCGGCCAAATATTCTGAATTAATTCGATAATCAAATTATAAATATAAATAGATTAACTTGTTTTACTCGTTGATCATTGTGGTATATTTGAAATCTCAAAATCAATTTCAGATTAATGAGAAATTACGGTCCAAAGTTAGAAAGAAAAGAGGAAAAACTAGCCGGGAAATTTGCTTAACTAGTGCTCGAGCGATGAGACTGTCACTCGAACAACCATTAGGTGATAGAGTTTCTAATGAACATGTGTGCAAGAGGCCATCGACAATAAGGGATGCTTCCCTTCGTGTAGGTTGTTGAGTTTGGGGTGTAACACTTCACTCACAATTGTTTCTCTTCTATAGATAGGACCCTTTGAACGTCCATTATGCATCCCATATCATTCGCATTGAGTATTATATCAAAAACTCTTCAAAAATCATCTTCTTGTGAAGGGAAAAATCTTGTTCAAGTTCACTGTTTGTGGTTTGAAATACTTCTACCACAAGTTGTATCCTTTGTATTTTGGGAGACAAGTGCCATAATCCGTTATCACCGTTGTTGGACAATTTTGTCTTAATGAAAAAGTGTTAATCACTTGCATCGAATTTCATTTTTATCTGCTTTCTTTCTTTCTTTATGCTTCAATTTCATAGAATTTAATTACGTTATTACGAATTTAACTTAAAATATTAATTTGTCATTTAATCAACAACCATTTCACTATTCCATATGGCCAACAATTGTTTTACTTAAAACTTAATTTTTTAGTTATAGTGATATTTTTAATCATACTCAATTATTATTACACGAGTGGTTTTTTGTGCTTATAAATGAACTTTTTTACAAAAAAAACCTAGTCAAATGCCCGTACAATGCATGGGCCGTGTTCTTTTTAAGGCAATATTAGTGTGTCGATCGTTAAGGATTGATAGAAGATATGTGCATTGGTTTAGATTGGCAAAATGAATTAATTTGATGAGGTAAATTGGCATATAAATTAAAGTCCCTCACATAAATTAAACAATTTGGCAAATTAAACAATTTAGCGCAACACAATAGATTTCACCGGAGAAGATGAACGCAACATTTACAAATTATTGTATAAGAACACACTTTAAAAAAAGAATGTAATGACCAACAGTCAGGTTATGTTTAAGATGTATTCAGAATCCAACGTCTTCATAAAAGCTTATCAGATATCTACATGAGAGCAGAGCATATGTGGTTACCAAAGATGGGTTTCTGTTATCAATAATGATGCTCAGTCCATTTCCAAGCTTGGAAAGCAAAATCATCAACTGTATTTAGTTCAAACATAAAATACTGAAATGTATTAATGTGAGAATGATTTTAACTCCATAGGGTTAAGGTTAAAATGCTAACTCATTATTTAAGAAAACTATTAGATTCCAAGGCAATAATAAAACGCGTAAATAGTTGCTATTTCATTGTACTTCGTCTTCCCCCTTTTTCTACAACATCATTCTCCTTTTTTTTTTTTGGCTTAGTTCCAATTTCCCAATAATAAAAGAATGCACACACATTTTTTCATTCTCTAATCACAATTTGAAACTTACGATCAACTTCTATGATTGGGAATAATCAAATATCAAATGATTCTCAACAACATTTTAATGAAGGAATATATAAGTCGAGAGAATAGTAAATAAAAACACAGTCCAATGAAAATAATAAGTTCCCATAATTTTATACAGCTGGTGAATACGTGGATATAATTCATAAAGTTGCCAGAACTTTATACAATTGGTGAATACGTGGATATAATTCATATTATGATTAAAGATTTCTTTCCGGAAGGCATTGATTTACACGTGATAACTTCAAAACATTGACCATAATAGCATGTGACATTCATAAGGAATCCGAACATAAAGTTAATAGCAATATAGCATCATCTAACAAGCTAATTTTACACACACTCGATCAGGATTTAGGAAAGAAATTCTGCAAACTCAATATATAATCAATTCGATAATGATTAAGAAGCTAATGAAGGAATACCATGGAAAAACTAATGCTACTAAAACTAACATTTGTTTATATGGTCCTAGAAATAATTTTTGTTATGCACTCCACAGTGTTGTAGGCAAAATCCTCGCACATTCCATTTTCAGTGTACCCTTAGAACAATAATTTAATACCATGTACAACAATGAGTACAATACCTATCAATTAGAAAGTTGACATTCAGGAGGACTAAGAATACTTGCTCTCCTGTATAATTCTAGATAGTAGAGTGCATTTGAAACAGTTTTGAGCATTACACGAGAAGACCGTCATTGGAGAGAGAAACTTAAAAAAGGAAATGTACGGAAGAAAATAGAAAAGAAATTATAATATGACATCATCCTCAAGAATAGGTTTGTGGTAAGCTCACCTGAAAATAAAGGAGTAAGTTTGCAAATGGCATCGTGCCTCCATTGAAGAAGTACTGAGTAATCCAATCGTCTTCATTGACATTCTACAAAAGATTTACGAAGATGGTTGTTTAGTCTCCTTTTTTTAAACTTTGATGAGAACAATTCAGTAGCAAACATTTACAGGAATTAACAATATCTAATGTCCTTCAACTTGGAGTTTCAAATGATGGAAAAGAAAAATAATCACAAAAGACTACCTCAAAATGGCGAGCAAATGTTTTATGGCAGAAATAATGGACAAACGGAAGACCATCTAGTTTCATCCACCTAATATCTTTTTAAGAAGGCCTTGATAGTTTTTCATATGCTATTTTTCAAAGAATAAAACAAGTTGATCAGCCATGTCAAAAACAATACCAAACCTCATAGCCTAGTTTAGGACTTAGCAAGGATTAAGTACCTCAAACATTTCAATGAAAATATTATGTCATTGGAAGCTTCCAAATCAAATTTTACAAATATTTGGAACTATGATATTGACATTTTGAACCTGAAGATCCCTGTGAGACAGAATAATTAATGTCAGACAAATGTCTCTCCACATGTTTGGTTTTGGGGAAGAATATAGGGAAAAAACAAGCAACTAATTTAGGCCTTAAATGTTTGTAAATATACATAAATAGATGGATCACGTTCCAGTTTCCTAGAAGAGCTGACAATATAGAAGAAGTTTTGAAAAGATTGTCATACAAGTAAAATAGGCGTTGAGGAAATCCTGATGGATTGCCTTTAAAAACTTAACCAAGTCTTGATCTTAATAAATCATTTAGTTACTAATAAATTAGTAAAGATTGAGAATTTCACATTTGGAATGATTTCATAAAGATACACCTCATTTCAAACATCCAATGTCAATTTCACGTGTCAAAAGTTTTGCTGAGAGCCAATGATAAACGCATCGAAAGGACTTCATAGGTAAGTGCAAAGGAGGAGAAATAAGATCGGATATCTACAAATAAACAAAATAAAGAAACCAAATCAATAAAAAAGGGGACACCATAGTATTCCAACAATTTAAGCTGAAAAGGGATAAAAAAAAAAACAAAAAAGGCTAAAATATTCACGACATCAAACTACCAATTCTTTCCAAAAATCACAAAGAACAGGTTGAAGAAACTGATAAAACAAACCTGGTTGAGATGAGTCTACAAATTTCTGCATAACAGAGTTGAGATAAGACGTTCAACGCGTGGATTGGATAAAGCAATGGAAGACCACATTTTTAAGTATAACAACTAATACATAAGTTGAATGGTAAGTGAGAATAAAGGCAATGATACCTGGCCACATTGAGTTGTAGAAATACAATTCTTTCCGAGCTTTATCTACATGAAAAGAAGTCAGTAAAATGACGAAAAAATAAATAGTATAACAAAGAAATTCAAGGTGTTCTACAAAAAAAAAAAATAAGAAACAAAAATATGTGCTAATACTTGAGGACGACTAAAGTTTAGATAACCATCCTGAAACAACAGTGAAATGACATCTAGGTTCGAGCTGATGCATTAGCTTTCAAGCAACAAGAGGGGATAACTACGGCCTTGTTCGAACAATTGTTGTCACTCTTCCTCCCATCGATAGTCAAATGGCATTCCAAACCGCTTTCTACGCCGCCCTCCATATATTTTAATTTTATCCTCCGAATCCAGTCTTTTCACAAAAAATATACCCCAAAAAGAGATCACTACATAAACACATTAAAATGAACACAACATCATTGAGGATAACTAATAAAATAAAGTTTGAAACTAAACAAATAGAAAAGGCAATGGAATAATTGTTAAAAATTTTATATCATTTTGACATTCTTCTTCATGACTAAAATATGAAAGAGGAGTCCAATAGCTTATCCTTCCCAAGGTTTATCAGTACAAAAGGGAAAGCAATTTCAATGCATAAGAAAGGGTCTTGGCTAAATTTATAGAAGTCACTTAAATTGTCAATGGGGTGAGAATAAAGATTAATAGTAAAAGAAAGAGAAGGAATTTATAAGGGTATCTAACTGAACAGAAATGAAATAATTTCAAAATCTAGTTAAGGTACAAAGAATAAAATATTAGCCAAAATAGTACCAGAATATAGGTATTTTTTGAAAGGAAGGTGTAATCAAAATCTCAATCAATTGAGAACGTTTAATTGAAATACTAAAAAGGAAAAATTCAAAAGGCTACATTGTTTTCACACCAATTTGAAGTCCTAAAGAAGCAACATTCATGAATGTAAAAGGAAAATCGTTATTCTAGAATGTGGGAAATACTCTTTTCTTGATTTCCATATCGGAATCAAATGAAATGAAAATACAACTATAAGGTTCAACATTTAATTTTGATTAACTCAAAAAAACAATGAAATCAAATATGAACACTTTTATGATTCCGGTTGGATATACTACCCATATAATGTTACAAATAACAATTGGAACGATTCCTGTCTTGAGAATTAAAACTCAACAACAACAATAGAGAGTGAGCAAAGATTTGGCCAAAAAATAATATAATTCCTCATCTAACATCACGCTAATCCACACACTCAAAAATACCTTTGGTTCCAATTACAACAAGTCCTACTTCAACATTCTTGCTAAATATTATCTGTGTAAATGCAAAAAGGGATATTAGAAGTTTAGAATAAATACTAAAATGCCAAAATCCACAAATACATTGAACATAGAAGTTGGTGGCAAAAAGAAATAAAAAAAATTAACAGACATTCTTTTGCACTAACATAGAGCAAACTTTTGAACTTCTGGCAGCACAGCGTACATTGTTGGACCAACATCAAGCACCAAAAGTAAATATTCCTATTGAGCAAAAATGTATTATATGGGGAAAAAACTAAACCATAGAAAAACTCCACCTCATTTTTCTAAAAACTAAATAATGTAATA
>CAIGRO010128575.1:0-11805 GCA_903798355.1 Fraxinus baroniana
ATGTACTTGATCTTCTAACTGAAACGGCATGCTTTGATGCAAACCAAGCGACACACCAGTGGATGTAGGAAAGAAAATTGAAGATGGAGAGGTCCCTGTAGAAATTGACAGGTATCAAAGACTAGTGGGAAAGCTAATCTACTTATCACACACCAGACCAGATATCGCATTTGCAGTTAGTTAGGTTAGCCAACACATGCACTCTCTGAAGAAAAGTCATCTAGAGCCTGTCTATAAGATACTACGATATCTTAAGGGCTTCGCAGGAAGAGGACTACTTTTCAAAAGAAGTGAAGGAAAAGGAGTTGACATCTATACAGATGCAGATTGGGCAGGATTAATTGATGATAGGAGATCTACTACTGGTTATTGTACCTTTGTATGGGGAAATCTCGTAACCTGGAGGAGCAAGAAACAAAATGTGGTAGCTAGAAGCAGTGCTGAAACTGAATTTAGAGCTGTCGTACAAGGAATATGAGAAGGATTGTGGTTGAAAAAGCTCTTAGAAGAATTACACATCACAATAAAGTTGCCAATCAAACTCTATTGTGACAATAAAACAGCTATCAATATTTCTCTTAATTCAGTTCAACATGATCGAACTAAGCACGTAGAGGTGGACATACATTTCATCAAGGAAAAAGTTGAGGAATGAACTATTTGCATAACCTATGTCCCCACGCAAGCACAATTTGCAGATATCTTCACCAAAGGATTGCTAAAACAAAAATTTGAAAATTTCATCTCCAAGTTGGATATGATCAACATTTACGATCCAACTTGAGGGGGAGTGTAGGAAATCTCGTATTTATGGAGAATATAATTTGGGAATTGTTAAAAATCTTATTTACTATAGTTAGAATATTGTAAATTGATTAGAGATTTATTTTCTTTCCTTTTTCTGTTTCTTTCCTCAACTATATATAGGAGCCATGTATTGTACATTGAAGAAAAGAAAAAAACGTGAATTATTATTTTTCCCTATTTTCCTGTTTTCATCTTCAAACAGAGAATTGAAAAGTGAGAGATATAGGGCAGGAAAGAGAGTGGCGTGTGAAGTGCTAGTCCATCATAGTCCCTTGCGTGAGTATTATTTTAATTAGTGGTGTGTGTTCTTAAATTGTGTAAGTGATTTAAATCAATAAAAATTATTTTCTTTTGGTGTTAAACTCAACATGGATTATATCCAACTAGCCATGTTGACATGTAATCTACTCTTTCATTTTCTCTCCTGGTATTGAAGGAGAATATCTATTCTTCTAATTTATCATTCTCCTTCTAACGTTGTTTGTAGTTGTAAAATTTGTTCCATGTTTGTTGGTAATCTAGAGAGTTGAGATCTTCCAGTCACTGTGAGATAGATTGGCACTTGATATGCTGTTATGGGTTTTTTAAGGCTGTTTAAGTTTTAGTAAATGCTGATACTAGACTATTAGTAAAACATGTCATTAACTTTCAGTCTGGGGCATCGAAGCCTGTCAAGTATTTTGGTGCAGTTAAATGAGTAGCTTTATTTTTATCATTATTTCCAGAAGAATGGAACTTCATTGCGAATGATAAAAGACAGAGAAGAGTTCCAATTTAATGCAAGGAAAAGTATAATTGAACGGTTGATTATGCAGGAGACATTTTCAAGGTAATTTTGACAACTTAGATGATGTCTGCTCTTTTTCTGAAAAAATTTCTTGGATTTTTTGAGCTACAATTATTTTCTCTCTACAATCTCCATTCCTTCTGTCTAGATTTTTTAAGCTTGTTTTCTAACCACTTGTGATAGTTGCTAAGTTACAGAATTTCCAGTTTCCTGGGTTCTGGCTTTAGTATTATTTCTCAATAAATAATTTAGAACACAATCTTTAGTAAGAACCAAAATTTATGATTGACATTGATTGACAACTAGATATGCAATGTGCTTTATACAGAGAAATTTTAATTACATGAGCAATGGGTCCCATAAATTGTGTGGATAATATGTGTGTAGTTGTTGTGAATATGTGGTTAAAATTAATATTGGACTCCGTGCTTACGATTTTTTTCAAACATGATATTAGTGTGGCGAATATGATTTTCCCATAGTACTTATTTGTCCTCCGATCTGTAAGGCAAGATTTTGTTTTCAATTTTTCTCTCAGGGAAGAGTGTGATAGACTGATTAACATTGTTAACTCACGAGTAATGGGTTATTCCACAATTGAAGCTGGGGTGAATGGTCTACATACTGATGCACTGAGGGATATAGTTGGCAATGGTATTGTTACAAAAATATTGCAATCAATCCCACGTGAACTCTTTACATGTCACTGATAGGGTTCTTTCTATACTTCACAGAAACTGTTGATCTCTACAATGAAGATGTCGTGGAAGCCAAAATATGGTTTGAAGAGCAGAAAATGGGATTAAATGCAGGGTCAGATTTGGTACATGGGACCTGTGGTTTGAACTCCTCTGTGGTTCAACCTGTTAGTAATTTTTTTAAATACGTGCAAACCAGCAATATTATTGTTATCACTTACCGTCAACATGCTGTTCTTCATATCATTTTTTTTCCTGGTCATATCACAGTTATTTGTTGTCTATGCTGATTAAATATATATCTAAATATCATACTCTAGACTCCGGAGATTACTCTTTTGTGTTTTATTTCCCCTTGAAATGGAAAGCTGTGCCTAGTTCTGCAAAATGAAGCCCATATAGTTTCTGATGTTCCTGAATTTGACTAATTCAGATAGAAAGCGAAGTTGGTCCACCTGTGGATATGGCTAAATCCCATATGAATGTCCATCCACGTTGGGCCTGTCCTTCAAAACATACTGAATTAAGAACTCCATCCACAATGGCAATGGAGCTGTTCAAGGAAGGAACATCGTATTCAAGTGGAAATGATTACTTGTCTTCAAAGGTGCTTTCTGATTGTTTCTTCTTTATATATCTCCAATTTCTGTAGTTTCTTCTTCATCAAGTTTGATCTTCTCTTCTAGGTCACTTCCTGTGTAGCCTTCTGAACTATTTTCCTGTTTCTTTTGAATGCTTAAAACTCTCTTTTCTATTTGAAAAGGTAATAATCGTTTCTTGTCAAATTTCTCAAGCTGCATACAGAAGTATTCCTTTCAATGGAAATCTTGTCAAAAATTGTGAAGCTGCTTTGTCCTCATTTCTTGTTAATGGAAACTGATGATTCTCACACATTAGAACCCGATGCAGGATTTTGTTCGTGCAAAATGTTTCTCAGCACAAATGACACAACTCTAACTATTCATTTCTATTATTCATAAAGCTGCAGATGATAAATTTTTCAAGTTTTTTACAGTAGAAGTGATGAATTTTATTTTTTTTAGAAAATATGTTCATTTTAACATTTAACTTGGAAAAGATTGAGTGCTTGTGGATCCTTTCAATCTCTTTGATTGCATGATTTCCCGAATTATAATTCTTTCCAAATATGGCAGAAACAGGATTCTCTTTCATCTTGGTCATGGAATATTCAGGAGGAACTTCGAAGAGTGCATTTAAAGGCTACAGAAGATATGCTATGCTCTCCATCCTCAAAGATTGATCCATCATTATCTATGTTTGCACCAAAGATTGGCCAGGAGTCTTCAGTATCTGAGATATTATCAGCTGTTGTGGGAGAGAAAATGATTGAGCCAAAAGAACCTAACCCCATAGATCCATCTCTAAACTTGGATGCAGGAATGGGCACTGATTTTGGTGTCATAGGTTGGTTTCGGTCTGACCAGTTTTGATATTATTTCACGATGTCAAGATTTATACATATATCTATGTTTACTAGAAGAAAAAAGGTACTTGAAAAGAGTTATTAACAGGACATAAAAAACTGTTATCAGCTTTTCCTGAAACAATTCAGATACAATAGACATTTGGCTAAGAATTGGTTAAACTTTCAGAGAATGAAAGAATCCTCATACCATGGTTTCAGATGATGAAAGACACACATAACATTGAAGTGTGTTCACTTTTCAGTTAAGTTAAGAAGCTGAAAATTTTAGGTCATCATTTGGTGTTAGTAGGTATTCTATGATTTTTTTTTTTTAATAACATTTGCTCTTCCAATAATTAGCTAGAGCACATTGTAAATTAAACTGCTTATTAATTGGATCTTTCTTGCACGAGATTTGTGTCTACCCACCATAGTCATTACCTATGCTTAACTGACTCCGTTGAAAACTGTAATGTGGTGCACAGTTTGGACCTTTTCTCCTTTTCAATTTAAATTTGAATTTTATGAGATACTGAAATGACCATGAATTCCTGTGAGTTAGAAAGCTGAACCATTATTTTTACATAATTATATATTTGATTGAGGGAAATTTGTTTGAGTGCATGTTTTCAACATGTTGATTGGATTGTAAAGATTCTTTTGTACTGATTTAATAGCAATGCAAGTTTAATTTTAAATACTTCAAGTTTCAGATGAAGAACAACTGACTTAGTTTTTCAACTTTTTCATTCAAGCAAGTCCACGGATTAAAATCTCCACTGGTCTGCCCAAGATTGTGTTTTTTGGAGATAAGTTATACAGAGTAGTTGAATTTATTTATTTATTTATTTGGTATAGTAGTTATTCATGTTTTCCTTGCCCCCTCTCGGAGGAATGTTGGTTAGTTTATATGTAGAAGGGGAGGAAGAAGCTGTGTCCTTTATTGGTAAACTTGCCCATCAAATAACCTCTGAGAAATCAACTGTCTCTGCTGAGCTAACGTGTCTGACATAACATATTCACTTTTGCTAGTCTAAGTTTCACGGACCGCAAGTTTGGTCCCTGAGGCTCTGCGCCCCAAGCAGCCTTCTTTTCATTCTTAGGCAGGAAAAGCCCGAAACAACCAGTACACATGCACACTTATGGGTAAGATGCTAGACAATACCTACATATGATGACACCTTTGGTGCACTATTTGGTAATATAGATCATATACCTAATTGTCAGCGACATTGCCATACCATATGGAGAGAGGAGCACTCTTCGGTGCGTGACACGGAGTCTGTGACAAGTCCCTGCTTAGTCATCGCTTTAAAATACGTCGGGTTATGCCAAAAATCTTTTATGCTGAGTTGAGCTTCACAGGGTTTACGGCCTTTGCACGCAAATGCCTCTCAGCTTATGGTTGGTTTTGTCACGTTCAGAACAGTTTCATCCTTGTCCTTCCCTGGCTCTTCTCTTGGCTTATAATGTTATGTCAACTAGAAGCCTTTGGCCTCTGTAGGTGAACTATCTTGCCATTTCTGTTTGTTGGTCTCTGGTTTCAACATGTTACACTTTCCATGCCATTTTTATGATGTAACAATAGTAATTTGGTTCTTTATAGGAAGAAGTTCCTTTCTTTCTATATGATTTCATCATTCCGTCACCAATACTTGTATGCTCGCCATGATTTCCAATTATTCTACGATCAAAGTAATAATATCATTTTTCTTTTTGGTAATATTGATAAATAGTATAAGGAGATAAACTGAGGTTTTACTATTGTTCATTAGCTATGAATTGGCTCTCGGGTAATCAAAGAAGATGGAATGTGAGTGACAAGGTAAACAAGGAAAATAAAAGGGCAGCTGAACTGAAGCAAGAACGCGAACTCAAGAGACTCAAGAGCTCCATAAATTACAGTGGGAGAAAGGAACGAGGAAAAGAGACCGTAAATCCAAGCACAGTATAGTACCGATATGGTATGTTTAAGAGGTCACGGTGAATATTTGTTATTACTTTTGTCTTAATCTCTGTACATGAGCTTGCATCCCCTTTTCGAACGATTTTGTATCAATATTTGACTTGTCAAATTAAGAAACAATGGAAAAGATTACATAGCTGGATCTGCTGATTATTTGTCACAATGCAGCATATTCTATCAGGGATCATTTTTCTGGGTACTTATTCTCTGCACTCTTTCATTGTCGCTCTCCAATTGTGTTGCTCATTTTCTGATGATTATTGCTCTCGAAAGTATATTATTGTGTTTTCTGATGATTATGCTCTCTAAAGTAAAGTATTTCATTGATCTTTTTCTGATTATTATTGCGAGTGGATATAGCTGAGTGAATCAACTGTATCTTGCAATTACAAATAATTGATTTTGGAACCCCTTCTTGACTTCTCAATCACTTTTTTTATGTACGAGTTAGATCTTGTATAGCTACAATGTCTGTTTTTTTACAGATCCATCTTCAAAGGAAGCTATACAGTCAGTAAATAAAGCTACCAAATTTGCTGAAAGACCGTGTAAATGGCTTTCCATGATAGGTAACAATTTGAGACAATATTCTCTTTCTATTCTTTCCTCTTTTTTTTTTTTTTGTTCTCTTGGTAGCGGTTAGATACACGCGATACTGTACTATTTGTATTTCCAGATCAAGCTGCTTCTATTGTTTAGTTATTTGCAGGAGTGGATAAAGTACAGAACCACGAACAATATTTTCTTTTTTTTTTTTTTTGTTCTCTTGGTAGCGGTTAGATACACGCGATACTGTACTATTTGTATTTCCAGATCAAGCTGCTTCTATTGTTTAGTTATTTGCAGGAGTGGATAAAGTACAGAACCACGAACAATCTGATGAGGGAAACCATAATCTGAATGATATGAGCCAGACGAAGTTGACAAATAAAACTTTTGAAATGTAAGATTCTGAATAGAAGTTAGTTGAGTACGTATACATATACATTTACAGTATATAAATCAGTAACTACATGAACATTTACTCTGATTCTAAATAAGTTCAACTTACAAACAATTTGAATTTGCTAAACTTTGAATTTTTTTGTCTCAATTTTACACTGATTTGAAGTAAATTGTACTTCAAGCCCCAAAATACATGTAGGCACTCAGTAAACTGGCTCTTTTACCCCATCTGTTGAAGAGTTCACAAATTTCCTTGATTCTGATTAATATTGCGCAAACCATGAGATTCTATCTGTTTCGACCTTGTCTTTGAAATTACTGGCAATTACTTCTCCAAGTCAGAGAGATTTTTGCAACTCATCTGGTAAGTGGATCTTTCTCCTTGAAGGATGACATCAAAATTTACCGAGCACAAGGTAATCTTACGAATGTACTTCCATGTTTTAACTTCAACTATGATTTCCATAGCCATTTTCAAACCTGAATAAATGAGAAGGTTATGGTAGGTTGGCAGCAACCCTAAAACTGTCACATCAAATCTGATGACAAAATCCATCCACGTTTCAAATTTCAACTGGGCTACTTGTATATTATTTATGTAGAACTTGAATGACATTTGAATAGGTGGCAAAATCGAGTTCATTGATTGTTTTAAGTTCTTGAAAAATCAATGGTAAAATTGTGTGTCGTATGATACAATGTAAAGTAGAATGTCAACTGGAATGTATGTGTAGAAAGATTGTGTTTTTGATAGCTAGTCCCAGCCGAGGAAGGAGGAGGGTTGCAATAAGTTGACAGACAGCATAAAATCCTGACACTTCTGAAAATAATATTCTTCAACGTCTTTGCTAGAGAAAGCAGGTTGAAAACAAAGTACGGCGAGAACCACCACAGAATTTCTACCGTCAATATATCAGGCTATTTCCAAAAGCCCGGCTCTTCCCAAGAGATCAACTACACATCCCTAGTGTTCCATTCTTGGAACAATGTCAAACTCATTTGGCATTGATAGAAACAACGCCAAACCCAAGTCCACAAACTTGGCACAAGCACAAGCTGATAGGACCCCAGCAAATGTGACTTCAGTTGGCTGCAAAGCCCGAGCCTTCATCTTCTCGAACATGTCTCAAGGCTTGCCTTTCCATCCCATTCGATACCAGTGAACAATTAATAGAATTCCAAGTGCACAACTCCTTAACAGCCATAGAATTGAACAAATCCCATTCATGGCATAGCCTAAACCATTTTCCCATAGAATGCTATCAACAACGTGCCTATAAAATCACTCAACTCTTTCTCTATCTCAATCATATACTCATATATTTGTTTCCTTGATTTAACGAGTAGCCATCTTCCAGATTCGCACATGAAGAGAGAACACTAACAAATGCAACCTCATTTGGCTTTAAATAGCCACAGATTACATCCTCATGAGCCATCATTTTTTTGCAAAGCCCAACAGCCTCGATAAAGCACCCATTTCTCCCGTACCCACCGATAACACTCGTCCACGAGTAAACATCTCTCTTCGCCATACCTGAGAACATTGAAACAGCCATTTTTCCCAAAAGCATCAAGCATCGCATTTTGCGAAAATTGACAAGGACGAGGCATTTCATCAAACACCTTACATGCACTACTCAAATCCCCCATTAGCTAGTAAACAGACGTCAAATACATTTATACAAAAGGATCATCTACTACCCCTCTTCTAACACACTGTTCATGAAAGCAACAACACATAGGAAAACCCAAATGGGATACTGAAACAGAGATTATGGCTTTGAGGACAGAAGGGAAAGTTGGTTATTGGGTGGCGCTTGATGGTGAAGCGTGTAGGTAATGAGGAGGAGGGTGGTGAGAGGTTGACGGAGATTCAAGTACGCTCTGATTAGCGTGTTGTAGACGATGTAGAGGAGAGTATTAATCCATTGATCGGTAATGCGGAAGTAGCCATTGGTGGTTAACAAGGAATTAATTTGTTCAACTTGGTTTGAAATATTTTCTGAAACGCTGCAGAAGGTGGAGGACCAGTGCTGCACTGCGCGGAATGGAATGACCAGATTTCCAAGTTTTGAATCTTGACCCAATACCCTGTAGGAAGTCCTTGCTTGAGCGAGATGAACAGGGCCAAGTCATCTAAAATACTTCACTTTTAAGAAAAGTTGGACATTCCTAGGGCCAAATGTGGCTCTGGCAAAATAGTTAAACTCGAGAATTAATCTACTTGTACATTCATTTGACCCTGGCAAAGTAAATAAACTCGAGAATTAATCTATTTGTACACTCTTTATTTGCATCTTGGATAATATTTTAATAAGTGTCAAAATTAAGGTCATCCATTATTTTAAATATTGGAGAAATCAATGGCAAAATTGTGTTGAATGTCAATCAGAATGTTAGTGTAGCAACAATCATGCTACAAGTACACTAACTTTGACATCAAGTTTGACATTGTACCACGTGGCGACATCACATTGGACAGTTTTTAAAAACAACACACTTTTCCGCCAAACACAATTTGAATTTACACATGGTGTCAAACTTGATGTCAAGATAACAATGTATAAGAGGCTTTATTCGTGTAGCAAAACCTTAAACCCGAAAGTGGAGTAGGCGTTGAGGTGATAGTAGATTCAACATGGAAAAAGCCATTTGTACCGTGAATGTTTGCCACACTGACTTGTAAAATTGTGTTTGGATAATTGGAAATTGTTTTTGGCTCAACCGTCAATAGAATTCGGTCATGTGTTTTTATATTTAAAAAAAAAAAAAGAAAAAAAATACTGTTATTGAGCCTATATATATATAGCATGATTGATTGGACATTACCATTCCACTGTGCCAGTTTTTATTGGACATTGATTTTTGTTTCCTTACCTCAAGTCCTTAGTTAAAAAATTGATAAAAATTTAAGTTAAAATAATAATTAATTTTAACTATATGAGATGCATAACTTTTATCAAATTTTTAATAATATATTTTATTAACACATAAAAATTTAATAAAAATCTAATTTTTAATAAAATCAAATTGCACAAACGCGGGTTTATTAAATTAAAATTTATTTGAGTACATGAGGAGGTAATGTTGCTCCATGAGATACACTATGTCGAAGCAAATTTCAGAAGAGAGTACAAATTAAATTGAAGCACCATTTAAGCTACCTTTCAACTAAATGATTTAATAGCCAACCCAAATATTCTGTATGGCATACTCAGATGACCATTGTTTTGATGTAATCAATAAGACTGTCAAAATTGCAATATGATGATCCACCTTCACTAACAGCTTTTTTTGCCTTTTTTGCCATATTTTCTGCCCTTTCCAAGAACTCATTCTTCCTTACTTCCATAAGATCTCTTACCAATTTCTCAATAATTTCTCGATCGCAAGTATCTTTCATGTCCAACCCAATTTTCCAAATCTCACTCACAAACCTACTGTTTATCGTTTGATCAGCAAAATATGGCCAACATATCATTGGCACACCAGCCACAATACTCTCCAATGTCGAGTTCCATCCGCTGTGAGTCAAAAATCCACCCACAGCAGCATTGTTTAGTACTTCTTCCTGAGGGGCCCATTCCACCATGTAACCCCTTGCCTCTGTACCCTTCTCTAATTCTACTGGAATTTGATTCTTCTTGTCTTCACCTACAATGGAATCTGGCCTCATAACCCACAAGAATCTCTGCCCACTATTCACCAATCCATGCCAAAACTCCAATAGCTGGTCTCTTGACACAACTGTTATGCTTCCAAAACTAACGTAGATTACAGATTTTGGTGGTTGTGCATTTAGCCAATCGATACAACTCCTGTCTTCTTCCCAAAAACTTGACGAAAGAATGGATTTCTCAGACTCTTTTTGTGCGAGTCTCGACTTCAGGTGGGCATTGTTTGGTCCAATGGTGAAGAGTCTTGGTATGTGCTTGCGTATATGAGATACTATTGTACCTTCTAAATCTTCAAAAGTGTTCAAAATGAATGCTTGAGCTCTCGTGGTTTGCCTAGTTTCGGATTTGACGATGTGAAGCTTTGGCTCATTGATGTCGTTGACCTGGCAAAAGCTAGGCAGGTCACAGTACCTTAGAAAACCTTCCATTCCCGGAACGCTTTTTACTATTTGATCCTTGCTAATACCAGCTGCAAAATTTCATCATGAAAAGAAAATTCAATTTGTGTTGAATCATTTGATCTAAAAGTTTAAGTTGTTAGTAAAATACGACACCTTTGAGGGGAATTTCACCAGCGGCAATGAGTTCAGGTATACAAAAATAAGCCCAAAATGAGCAAGCACTAATAGTACGAAAAAATATAAGGGGAATTCCTTTCTCTTCAGCAAAATCACAGGCAAAACTCAAGACCCCATCAGCTATGATGCAAGTAACTGGCCTTCTGGTGTCGGAACTCAATAAATTCTTCTCAACCATCATCTGCTTGAAGAGTGGTCCTGTTATGTTTTTTGTCGACTGCAGGATGTCCATTACTTGCTCCCCCGCTCGAGGATGGTCATCGGGAAGCCCATCGGAAATGGACTCGAAACGAAACCCAGGATACTGCTCGAAACGCGAAACGACGGTAGAGTGCTTGAGGAGGCGGCTGTGGCTGAACTCAGAGACCATGAATGTAACATCGAGGCTAGAAAGACAAAGGAGTTCGGCTAGTTTGAGCATGGTATTCACATGGCCTTGAACTGGTAGAGGAAATATGAGCACATGCGGAGGTATTGTTGCTCCATGAGAACCCATTAGATGCTTCAATCTTGTACAGAATTTCAGATAATCCTTAGTCTGTTGAAAAATCAAGATTTGGAATGCACAATTTTGAACCCAATAATGCACAAATACAGGTTGTAGACGGGCCGAATAAGACAAGAAATAATTGTTGTAAATAAAATGATTATCAGTGAATCACAATTATACTTCCGTGGTCTTATTTTTTAATATAATTGTATCCCTAATTCTTTTTATAAATATAAGACTTTGATTCTCAATATAATATATAAATATGAGACTTCTCTAATTTCTTCTATTTTTTTGTTTATTTTATAACATGTTATCAATACGATTCTCTCAAAATAAATAAAAGTAAAATGTGTCGCTATTTTCATTCACATTTTTTTATATATACATCCATTTTTTAAAATAAAATTTTATTATATTTTAAATCC
>CAIGRO010128620.1:0-14616 GCA_903798355.1 Fraxinus baroniana
GTATTTAATTGGAATTTTTTGGTTTAAAAAAAAAAAAAAATTAAACGGGGCATTAAACGGGGCAAGAACCCTCCCCGCCCCTCCCCGTCAAAGGCGGGGCGGGGGCGGGGGTGCCCAGCCCCGAACCCGCCCCGTTGTCATCACTACTATCACTTAACAACACTTAAATTGATATTTCAGCATCATTAATATTAGATAACATTTTTCTTTTAATGGACATTAAACCAGGCTAAGTATAACCAAACTCAATTTTTTTTTTCCCAAATACCAACAGTACTGTGATCTGCTTCTGCATATAGGAAGGGAATGTTTTGACTTCATTCTCATCCATCCTTTTTATCTAAAGTATATTACATTCACAAAATGTAGTATCTTACATGCTTGTTTTCTTTTTCCTCTTTTTGTATTTGATTAAAAAATATTTAATCTTTATATATAATCTTTTTTTTTTCCTTTTTCTTATTTTTTTGAAAGGGATGTGATTGATTTAAAAAATGACCGCTAATTTTAACTTTTTAAATTTATTAAATTTAATTTCCCATAATCCTACTTACCTTAAAAGAGAGGGTGAACATTTATTGTTCATTTTTGTCCCATTGCGTTCACACTTAAACTGGTTTTATACTGTTTATCAATAAATATCATTCACTATTCATTAAATATCTCTTAATCATTTCTCTATCCACTTTCTTCCTCAAACGCTTCTTCTCTCTCGATTTCGGACTAACCCTAGCAGTCGCCAACCGCCTTCGAAACCGTTTTGAGGTCGTAAAGAGAATAATATGAAAAAGAAGATCAAGGAACTTTTGAATTTATAATATTATTTGTGGGTCAATTTTTTATTTTGAATTTTCTGATCTATAGTGTGAAAAATGATACAAGTGGCATCCAAAAGTTGAGGTTGAAATTTTTAAGAGAAGAAAAACAATTGAATTTTTTTATTACTTTTTTCAGGTGCAATTTTATATTTAATAATAATTTTATTATACGTTAAGCTTCTGTTTGGATACAATTTTATAAATGATTTATGAATTCAATTAAAGTCGAAGCATATATGGCTACTATTCACTATATCCACAAATTTAGTGCATTTGTTGGTCCTCTACTATTCTTACTATTCCGGTTTATAAACTATTTATAATTTTTTTAATTAATTGCTTTTTATTGAACATTTGACATTTTAAAACCTCTATTTTTATTTTTATTTTTGCTAATCTTTAGATTCGTGTATTACCGTTCGCATTCTTACTTTACTAGTTGCATCAATTTTACATTCAATTTCACATTGTCGTCTGGAATCCGGGATAAACATTGTCGTCTGGAATCCGGGATAAACATCTTTAGTATGTATTGCACTTGCCATTACGTCACAAATTTTTTTCATTTATTTGCTAAAAGTTGGACCATACGAACCCAACCTCGTGAAATCTCTAAGAACACAAGGAAAAACTCGATCTCAAATGATTCGGTCATTTCCTTATTTGGAGTGATCACATTCATTGGGTAGTGCATATTATTATGTTAATGTTGTTTGTCGTTTACAAATAAATTAAATCTGTTTTTCATGACTATTTTTAACAACTTTATTCTTTGTTTATGGTTACCGTAAGTATAATAATATTATTAGTCGTAAATCAATGCAAATTTGCACTGCACAATACTATAAAATTGATACAACATAGGAAGATTCACCAAACACAACCTTAGGAAAGAAAAATAAATAAATATATATTTATTACCATTCTTTGAAATGATACACAAAGGTTGACCACTACTAAAATCGGCCTAATTCCTAATACTGGAAACTATAATTAACCAACTCCCCGGATGTTTCCAAAGATGCAGAAACACTCCGGGACAACATATTTGATTGAACTCCTATACTCTACATAGTACATATGGAGACAGCTGAAATTTTGAAAAACCCCCAAACAGCATTTCAAACACGTCTATCACGCAAGCAAATAGTATAATATATTAGATATTACTCAAGACACCCTTTAAATGATCCAGCCCTTCAGCTGATATACTCCTCCTCCTATGTGATTTCGGTATTTCAATCCGAGGTGGAGGATCTGGTGAGAAACAGGCCACAATTACTGTTAGATTATCGCATGTATTGCGTTTGAGTGCCTCCCTCACTAGTTCTCTGGAGCACTTCTCGGGATCATTGTGCAGCATCAGCTCCTTCCTTACAATGGTTACGGCACATTGGCTGCTCATCACATCCCATAAACCGTCACAACCAATTATTATGAACTCGTCTTCCTCTGTTATAACCACCTCTTCTAGCTCCGGTTCTGGGGTTAATGGGCACTTCGAACCTTTAGAGCCCTTCATATGCCAATCACCAAGAGCACGAGCAACTGAGAGTTGTCCATTTAGATAGCCATCATAAATGACACCCCCGAGCTTTTCTATCCTCAGTCTTTCAGAGGTACAATCAGGTTTGTGGTCTTTTGACAGTTCGATTGCTCTTCCTCTTTTACCCAATACAGCCCGGCAATCCCCAGCATTAGCAATTATCATATTCCTGAAAATTAACATAGAAATGAACATACCAGTTGAAGTGTAGAATGCACAAGGTTGCACATGACGTAAAGAGAAGAAAAGACCACAAATTAATGAATGAGAATTGCTTAGTCCACATTGGACAAGCTGGCATCAGTTTCCTTCATTTTATTCAGTTGATATATAAATTTATTTTGATCTAAAGCTTCAACTTCTTGGATTGAAAAGTAAGATATACCAGATCCAAAGATGAATTATATAAATAAGCAGCTCGAGAGTCAGAACAAGATTACAGTCCACCTAAAAGGATTGATATTATCTGATCAGAGGTGGCATAACCGAAAACAAATCTAAGTTATAGAATAATGTCAAGGAAGAAGATAAAACATATTTGTGACGTATTCTTAAACTTCACTGTGGCTCAGGAAGTTGTTGGACACAATATTTTAAGGTTTAGAGAGATGGACAAGCTGGAAGTTTTGTTCATGTTTAATCTTAATTAAGACAACAAATGCTCACACCAGTATTATAAACAAATTTCGGATCTCAACACCTGGGATACACATACTTACTCACCTGACACAAGTTATAGAATGATTAATATCAAATGCCTTCGGGTGGCTTCCTATTATCAGGATTTCACACTTGCATAATATTGTAGTACCATCTATATTTATTTGTGTGTATTTAGGGATGGCAAAAAAACTCATCAAACCCGATATTCACAGGGCCCCGCTCGCTTAATCAGGTATTCGTGTCAGGGATGGGGTAGGTACTGGTAACAAGGGCCCCGCTCCACGAAATTTCGTTAGTTCTAATATAAGATGACAACTAAGATTATCTAAGAAATATGACAAATAATAAAAGTCTTAATTTACCAAATATATTTGAATAATTTAACTTTTAAAAATAAATAAAAATTTATATATATAATGAATTATCAAAAATTTTAAAAATAAATAAATTAATAAATTAAACAAGTAGTAAACGAGCAAGGAACAAGTAGTAAACGAGCAAGGGCCCCGCCTCACCACGCCTTAAACGGGTAACGGGGCGGGGGGAGGTTGTCCCGACCCGCCCCGTTGCCATCCCTATGTGTGTTAGAAACATTACTGATGCAGGAGGTGTTTTGATTTTGTTGAATGTGGAACAGAGGAACTGGAGGAGGTTATCTTGTGGACATTTTGTAGCAAACTATCCTCTTGTAGTTATTGTTTTAGTATTGGATGGCTAACGGTGCATTTTATCCATCACAAATGATAATGCCCAAGCAGCAACATAATGTTGAATAATCATATTTCAGAACATCAATCTATGAACGAGTCACCTGAATGCAGCACCAGTTACATATTATAGGCTGATGTAACTTCATAACAGCTCAGTTTCTTACCCTTCTAAAATAAGAGCAGTCAGAGCAGTAGTACCAGATGAACGATCAAGAAACTTAGCATCGGCCAGAGCATGATCAACTTTAATAAAAGCATTTCTGACTGCTCTTTTTACGCCACTTGGGAAATGGGAATCCTCAGTAATGAACTTAAGGATGTTCTTTCTGGTGAAGGATGCAGCATCAACCCCGCCATGACCGTCAAACACCTGTAAGCGAATAAGTAAGTCCATTGAAACTCATAAAACCCACTTTCATATATATGCTAGGTGGAATATGGTTAACAAGATAAAATCAGGCATATATGTATATTAGTCCTCAATCACGTTGAATTTATGCTCAATGAGATGAATAAATATTTTCATTTTTCTTTAAAAGAAATTCTTCTCCATTAGTTTGACTCCCAATCCAGATAAAAAAAAAAAAAAAAAACTCTAAACAGAAAGAAAGTTACGGACCCCATAAAATGCTCCAGGAGAAGGGAAACTGTCAGCTGCACCAAGATGCTCATAAAGATTATCAACACAAACGTACTCATCCTCCATATATGGCTTTGGTCCCTTCTCAGAACAGCTGCCTGAGCGCAAGGTAGGTAAAAATGCAGAATACTCACCCGATGGAGACTTCAATCCAATAATTTTGATTAATCACAAAATGAAACTATACATAAATTTAATAAGCCGTAGTACAAATAAAACAACCAATACAATGATGAGGAATTTGAACTTTCACATCCAAGTTGTAGATCAGTAGATACAAAGAAAATAGCAGTTAAAAATCCGTTGAACTTGGAAACAGTACTCCATTATATCCGCAAGATGCAAAACAACTTAAACGAAAAGTCTACTTGTTTATATGAAACAATTTCCCCCTCAATTACTACTACAATGAGGCTGTTCAAATTACAAGAGCATAGCAATTCCAGTTAATAAATCACATAGTAACAGTATTCAATCAATCTGTGAGAACTTATTTTTAAACCATAATATGTAGTTTTCCATAGATTGATCAATTGTGATCTATGTCTCATTCTTCTACTCATTTTCAACCACACATTTTTCAATAAAATAATATATTCCGTCACATCAATAATTTTTCCTTCTTTTTCAACCACATATTCCACATCACATCAACCAAAAAAAATGCATTCTTTTGAAAATAATATGCGGGGCTAAACCAATATATTTTCTTACAATCAACTACAATATGCTCTTTCTATCTTTACATTATCGATAATTCATGAATCTAGGATACTTTAAAATCAAAGAACTCTGACCTTGAAATCTCAGTAAAATGCCTAAAGAGCACCCAACCAGATGAGTTATTTTCTAACTAGCACTAATTACTGTAGTAAATATGAAATTTAGCTACTACAAACTTGATCTAGTGTATCATCCAAATGGTAGAAATCTAGATTCGTAGACTGACAAGTACACGAGGCACTTTATATGTAGAAGTTCCCACATCATTAACCAAGTAAACGATCTTATATCACAAAAAGGAAAATGAGGATTGAAAATTAAGGATTTGCTCACCAATTTTGATGTACGCTCCAAAACTGCCTGGCTATTGCAATGGCGCATGACAGGAAGATTTCGAGGTGGCCGGCCGGGTTTTGCCTGGTTTGAGTTATCATCTTCGTCGTGATTTTCCTCTTCTGTAATGGGTATATTTTTATTTTCTTTGAAAACTCCGTTTTCAAATTCACCACCGCAAGCAGGGGAGGTATCGGAACCTGGAGCCATACAATTTTTTCTCTACCACCCACCAATCCAATATATCAATACAATAATCTGCTTCACCCCAAACATTTTATCGCTATCTCCTTCGCCTTTTAGGCACAGCACATTGGCAGCTGTACAAATGTTTCTTTGATCTGAACTCAACAATCGTTATTAAAACAAATCTATATTTTCCGACTAAATTAACAGATAGTGCTTCCGTCTTCGGATTACAGGAAGAATTAAACGTATCGACATGGACTTTTATTTTAATTCGCCGAGTTCTTGAAAAACACAAGTCTAGATTCGTGAAAATAAAAAAACAAAAATGTGACTAGATGGAAGAGAAGTAAAAGTAAGAGAAATACCAAAGCATAGTAGTAGGGAAGGGAGGGCCGTTTATGTGGGAGTGGCGATCCCAGGTTTGAGCTTTCATTGCCGCCATTGTAGGGAGAGTGTTAGTTACTTACACGTGCACCCACCTCCATTTTATGGGAGGTATTCCAATTTCCAGCAAGAACCTCGTAATTTGATCATAATTAGCTATTATTGTGTAATTAGAGAATTGCACATAAAATCTTAAATGGATCGAGTTGATCCGTTCAACTCGTTCATTGTCGGGTTCGGTACAATAGCTCAGGCGAGTCGAGCACGCATCGACACACTTCAAGAAAGTTGGGTTCGACTAGTTCCACGAGTTCATCTTTTGTTGGTGCGAGCTGAGTTGCTCGCGAGCTATTCCCGATTCAACATTTATTTTTATTTTATTTCAAAATTTGCACGCTAACTCTTCAAAGTATTATGAAAATGTAAATTTGTAAGAAAAGTATAAACGTAAACAATTATAAAGGTTAAAAATCCAACTCCTTTATTTGTACTTGGGATTGGCTACGGTGGATGAACGGGATTGAACTATACACGAATGAGTAATTCGTAGACTTTCTTTTTTTTTTTTAAAAAAAAAAAAGAGTCAAAATTGTTATACAGTAATAAACAAAAAATTCAGTGCAGCATAAAAACCTGTGAATGTTCGTGAAATCTTTACCAAATGCAATAGCAATCTTTTCTCGTAGCAGGTCACTGTTTGAGCTCCACCCTATAAAAACTCATTTTTTTCTCAAATTTTTCAATAAAATAATTTAACACGTAAAATTAAAAAAAAAAATCTTTACTTTTTAATTAAATATTCTCCAAATATTAGTGTTACAAAATTTATTATCTCAAAAAATGGGGCTCAAACAAACGGTAGGGATGTCAAAAAAATTCGTTCAACTCGATATCCGTAGTATCCCGACTCAAATGAGACGGAAATTACCCACCTAATCTGGTAAATGGGATTGGGACGGGGCAATGGTAACTAGCTCGAAACAAGTACTAGACGAGTACGAAAAATATAGTCCCTGCCCCAGTTAAAATTAATTTCAAGAAGTTTTTTATTAAACAAAAATAATAGATTTATCATCATTTTTAAAGAGAGTATAAGTTATTTTTAACAAATTGGTATATATATATATATATACATATATTTATTTACTAAATAAAGACATTAAAAAGTAAAAGCAAAAAATAAAATAAAATAAATGGGGCAGAGGCTCCACCCCATCCCGCTTTAACAAGGGTATGTGAATGTGTGGATGTGGTAAGGTAACAAAAATACCCGATGGGAGAAACGGTAGTGGGAATGACCGATCTGTCCCATACTCGTTTTGTTGTCATCCCTAAGTATTTTGCATATTGTTACTCTATCAAGCACATTAAAGCCTCGAATATATCATTTTTCAACCTACTTCCTCGTAGAGAGTACTTTACCACGTGCACTAAAATAGCCTCCGATGCTTAGTTGACATCAAAGCCATTAATAGATCACGTGTCATTAAAGATAATATCTGATATTGTTTTCTCATTAGTTAGTCACCATGCTAGAATATCAAAATAATTTATCTCCTCAGCTTAAAGCACTAAGGATGTGTTTGATTAACATTATTTTCTATGAAATTTGTTCTTTTTCCACTTAAGTTCTTACTTTTGGGGGTGTTTGATTGATATTTTTTCTGGTGAAAAATATTTTCCAGCTTTGATCATGTGGCCATGTTTTCCTCAAAAACAAGAAAAATATTTTCTTCGGGGAAGGATAGATTTTTATTTTTCAGACAATTCACTATGTTTCTCTCTTTTATCTACCGCTTCTCTCATCTATCCATCAATAAAAAATAGACAAATATAATATTTTTAGGTTGAAAGTTAAACCAATCAAACAAAATCTGTTGGGAAATTATTTAATTTACAACGTGGGTCAATATATGTAATTAATTGTGTATAAATGTCATCTTAAAATTAAGCCCAAAATTAAAGTGGTCTAATAAAGAATTAAGTAAGTGAAAAATTCACAACTCAGATTTTATCTATCCCAAAATCAAAAATCAGATTCAAAAGTTTAGAATTGCAAAAATCAGGTTTTCATTAATTAATTAATTATAGTTCACTATTATTATATTAAATTAAATATTTATATAATATAATTAACCCCCCCCCCACCCACACTGCTCCGGCGACCGTTCTCCAACCATGCTTAATTCCAGCGACTACTCCGGTGACTGTTCTACCGTCACCCAATTACAGGGACTGCTCCAATTCCGACAATTGTTAAGGTCATAGTTATATGCAATTTGGTCACAGATCTTATTAAATAGTTAAAAACTTCATTTTTGGTCAGATTATTTTGAGATCACAAATGTAAAAATTTATAGGTCCCGATTAATTTCATTGGTCACTGATCACAAAAATTAGAGGTCACAGATTTTTAATTGGTCACAAGTTAAAAAACATTATTCCATATTTGTTGTTCACGAATTATATTTCCAGTCAGAGAGTAACGAATTTTAAGGTCACGGTTACCATATACATGGTCTCATACACCGAACACCTGTCCCCCATCCAGTGCACCACCAACACTTGGTCACAGATTGATATAATTGTTCACATACACCAAAACACACGTCCCTCAATCCCAGTACATCACCAATACTTGGTCACAGGTCACAAACCGACCAAATAGATGGTCACGGACACTTTGTCCCCTCCACTGCACCCATCCCCCAATCTCAACACAAACAATACTTGGTCACAGGTCACAAAACGACCAAATAGTTGGTCACAGACACTTTGTCCCATCAACAATAACACCACCAACAACCACCACCATCGTCACCCAGTCACAACACCACCACAACCACCGCCATAATAATAACAAAAAACAACCATCCCATCGTCGCTCGCACCACCACACCAAGAAAAACACCACCACCGCATCTAAGACCTGCACTACCACACCTCCACCCCACATCACCGAATAGAAGACCACTGCAGTTCGCACACACAGCACCTCCACCGCTCAGCCACAGCTCTACCTCACACCCACACACCCACAAACACAAATTCGCCCCCCACACCCACAGTCCCCCCCCCCCCAAAACACACACAGAGATCAATCGGGACCATAGGAGCGTCGCACAACATTACTCTCGATCGTCACCACAACAAAGTCGCACGACGCTGTTGTGGGTGTTGCAACGACGCTGCACACCCACGCAGCGTCACGACTGTTGTGGACAGCAGCAGTGTCGCACGACGCTGCTGTTGTTAGGGGGAGGGGGAAGAGGAGAAGAGGGAGGCGGCGGTCGGTTGTTGTTGGAGAGAAGTGAGAGAATTGATTATTTAGGGTTAGGAAATTTGGTGGGGGTGGGGGTGAGGTGGGTATATAGAGTAATATAATTTTATAATATTATTATTAATATTAATTGTGAAATTAATACCTGAGTTTTGATTAAATAAAGTGAAAACCTGATTTTTAAAAAGGTAAAACTAAATAGCTGGTTTTAGGTAATTACCTCATTAAGTAATTAGGTTTTGAGCATCTAAATAAAGGGTGGACCGGATTATATGTGTAGAGATCGGATCCATCAGTGTTTGTATTTGACGATGGGCCGAATTCATATAAAAACTATATATAGGGGGTATGGTCCCCAATTCATATGCAATTTCTCACTCTTTGTGTCATTTTATCAAAACAAGAATATAAGAGAAACATATTGAAGAGGAAGATCCAAAACCCACAATCAATAATCAAGAATTACAATCAAAATCAAGAAGAAAGATTAAAGCAATTAAATTGAAAAACAAGACAATTAAGATTTTGAAGCAATAAGCCAAAATCAATATCAAGAACTCGAGAACCAAATCAGCCAATAATCAAGATTCAAGATCCGGAATCAAAACTTGGTATTAAAGAATCATTTCTAAAGAATTAAGGTATGTTCTGCATTATTAACTTTTTTGGTGATTTGACATGGTGGATCTTGTCAATAAAATAATTAAGTTTTCTAGTTTTATAAAGTTTAAAGTTTCATAAAGTTTCAACAAGTGGTATCAGAGCTATCTCCATATTAAACCACTGGGATTAAAGAAAGAATTTTAGGACTAAAATTTCAAGATTTTATATTTTGGGGATCTTTTAATTTCAGGTTTATTTTTGTGAATTTTTCGGAAATAAGGGAAGATATTGGTTTTATTCCCAAGTTGTTGAAAATATCAACTTTTTAAAATTATAGCATATCCTCTGGAATAAGAGTATGGTAGATTACGAATTTCAAGATGATTACGTTTCCCAAATTGGATTTGATTAGAATTGACTGGTTGGTTATATGTCTGGTTGTAATACACATGATTGACTATTCTTCCCAATACCTACTAGAATTGATTAGACACGTGTGCATGTGATGATTAAATTGGTTGGAGAAACTAAAGGGAAATAAAGATTTCATGTGGGTTTTCTTGGGAATAACTGTTGGGGCTGCGGAGCCGACTTCTTGTTCATTTTTTTATTTTTTTTTGTGAAAACAATAAATAAATAAATAAAAGAAAATGAAAATAAAAGATAAAGATTAAAGGAAAGGAACAATCAAATTTCAAATCTTGAAACTAAAATTTATTTCAAATTACTAATGTTCTAAAATAGGTTAATCAAAGCAACATGTTGCCAAAGTAACATCTCTTGCCTAAATTAATTTATTTGGAAGTGGGTATGTAATTCATGCAAGTATTGACCGACTTAAAAGAAGGTTAATATTTGATATAAAGTTTTCAATTATATAAACATTGAGCCGATTCAAAGATAGACTTGATGTTTGATCGAATTTATTATCAATATCCGATTACTACACCAAGAGTGTCACTTACAAGTTGGTATTTATGTCCAAAGACTAAATATCAATGTTATGCTCGGTGTTTTGTGATGTGGTTCACCATTATTTGAAATTAATGATTGTCCAATATGGATTTCTATGCGAACATGTTAATTACGTTTAAATTCTCTATCTAGTTAATCCATTAACTTATGCAATATCTGTCAACATCAATTTAATTCTTATACTAGAACCAAAGTTTAATGGAAAGAAAACGCATGAATCTAGACATTGCATTTAGGAGTGAACAACTCACTACTCTTAAGGATAAAAGTTCTGCTAATAAAAATTGGACTCAGATAAGAGGATCATTCTAGCAGCATTCAGGAACGTTGTGTCTACTGCCAATGAGTTTCTTGATGAAATTGAAAAAAAATGCTTTGTAAAAGGCAATGAGATCGAAACTAGCACGCTTTTAGCGAATTTAGTTTCACTAAAGTATAAAGGTAAAGAAAATACAAGGGAGTACATCATGGAGATATCTCATCTTGTTTCAAAATTAAAAGCACTAGAGTTTGAGTTGTCTGATAACTTGCTTGTGTATTTAGTTTTGATTTCTATTTGCACAATTTGGCTAATTTAAGGTCAATTACAACTGTCAAAAGGGAATGTGAAATCTTATTGAGCTCTTTCCATATTGTGCGCAAGAAAAAAGACTAAAATAAGATAAAACTGATATTATTCACTTGGCAAGTACCTTTGAGTACAAGTAAAAAGAATAAGAAAAGTTACATCTGATTTGGTTCAAAATAAACAATGAAAGCTTGAAAATGATAAATCGGCTGTTATTTTTGTGAAGATCTGGGATACATAAAGAGAGATGATACTAAGTAACACACTTGACATGTAAAGAAAAGTACACTTCTCACCTTGGTATATTTTAAAGTTAATTTAGTGTCAATTCCTACACACTTGGTAGATAAAGTTCGATACCATTGATCACATAAGTGTGTCTATGTGGGATTGTCTAAACTGTCAAAATTAATTGATGATGAAAGATTCATCTATGTGGGGCAATGACAAATCAGTTAAAGTTGAAATTATAGAGACTTTAGGTTATCATTAAAGACTGGTTATTATTTGAATTGCGGCACCTTTTTTTAGACTGAATTTGATTTCTATTTCTACATTGGACAAATTTGATTATTTTGTTCAATTGAAAATAGTCAGTTGATCTTTTTCTTTATTCAAATATTGTGGGTACCAATTCCATATCAGGATATGATAAACTATATTTGCTTATTACGATTGCCTCGTATAAAGAAATATTGCATGTAAATTCACGTGGTATTAAACATAAATTAACCATGAGAATTTCGTTTAGTTATGACACAAGCAATTATGTCACCTCTCAAAAGAAAATGAAAAATCTTATGTCAAAATGAATTTTTGATTCCCTTAATTTTTCAGACTTGAGTATTTATATTAATTACATTAAAGGAAAAACAAACAGACATAAGGAGATTATGTGTTAATAGGACTTCGGACGTTTTAGAACTAATTTATACGGATATATATGGGCCATTCACTTCAAGTTTTCTCACTGTGGCTACCTATATCTCATTTATGAGAAATTTCAAACACTAAACATGTTCAAGGCATACAAGTATGAGGTTGAAAAACTATGTAACAGAATTTAACAAGTCGGATCTTATCATAGTGGTGAATACTATGACGATTGAGAAAAAAATGTCCAGAGCTTTTTGTTAAATTTCTTGAGGAATGTTTAATCATCCCACAGTACATTAGAATCTCTCTAAATAGAAGTACTAAAAAATGCAACTTAAATTCTCAACACAGTTCCAAGCAAAACAATTGTTAAGGGATTACAATTTTTTTTTTTTTTTTGAAAGATCCCATTATTAGGTCAATTTTCGAAACGAAAAATGTCCAATTCCTTGAGGATGTAGAATTTGCGAGGAGAGATAAGATTATAAGGTTAAAGATTTTGTCTCGGAGAAATAATATGTATATACTTTTTCTGTTGTAATTGACAAGGATTAGGACTATGGACAAATTATTTCTCTAGATCTTATTCAAGAAACAATTTTGGATCAAGACAATATTACAAAATTCATTATACACAATCAAGAGATTGTTCCAGAAAAACTAACACAGCAACCTAAAAAACAAATGTCATTAAGGAAATCCACTATAAAATGGAGAAAGACAATTCTGGATAATTTTATAATTTTTCTCCAAGAAAATGAGGATAACATACATTGATGAAAAAAACTGATCAATCAACTTTCATCAAGCCTACAAAGGAATAATTCTAAAGAATTGATTGATATCATGCATAAAGAGATAGAGTTCATAAGTAACAATGACGTTGGGAACTCATTCTATTGCCTAAAGGTACGAAACCCATTGGTTGTAATTAGATATTTAAAAGTAAGAGGGATTCGAAGGGTGTTGTGGAGAGATATAAGTATCGTCTTGTTGCAAATGATTTTACTCAAAAGGAAGGTATTGAAATTAAATATACTTTTTCTCTGATTTCTATGAAAGACTCTTTTAGGATAATTATGACATTTGAGACACATTTTATCTTAAACTACATCGATGATTTACAAATTAAAGAAATCAATTTATGAGTTTAAGTTGGTTTCCAGTAATGGTATCACAATTTTCATTAAAAAAATTATTTCATTTGATTTTGAGATAAATTCAGTTCATGATTGTGTATATCAAAAGTTTAATAAGAGCAAGCATATTTTTTGGTATTGTATGATGATGACATACTGCTTGCCTGCAATGATATTAGCTTATTGTACGAAACCAAGAGATATCTGTCATCGAATTTTGAAATGAAAATTTTTTATGACTCCTCTTTTGTATTAAAGATATAGATACACATGGATCTCGGTGTATTTTTTATTCTCATAAAAGAGTTATATCAATAAAGTTTTTAAGAGATTTGAGTTATAGTTATGTAAATCATGTGATAATCCAACTGTTAAGGGAGACAAGTTTAGTATCAATTAATACTCCAATGATAAATTTGAATAAAGAAAAATATCAAAAATTTCCTGTGTTTCAGCAGTTCATAATTTAATGTATACTTAGCTTTGCACACATCCGGATATAGTATTCATTGTTGGAATGCTAGACGGATAGTTAATTAACTTTGGGATGGAAATTTGGAAAGCACCCATTAGATTATTCTGTATCTATAGAAAACTAAAGATTACATGATCACATTCAAGAAAATCAGACCAATTGGAGATCATTGGATATTCTAATTCTGATAATGGAATATGACTGCAAAATATTGTCACTAGGCTGTATATTTTGAATGAATTTGAAAAACCACATTAGTCATTCTATGACAATAGCAGTCTTATCCTACATTAATAAAAGAGTCAGTTTTGGTGGCATTGTTCATAAGCCGATAGCTCGGCTAGGCTAAGATTTTTTTTAATACAAAAATCCGCGAGCCGAGCCAAATGGCTTTCTAGCTCAGCTCGGCTCGACTCGACTAAGTCGTGTAAGCCTTTTTTTTTTTAACGTTTGATTCAGTATTTTAAGTTACAAATATGCATTTTAAATGATTTAAAATTTGTTGAAAATGTTAAAGTGCGGCCATGGTAAATATGTAGTTGCTAAATTTTAAATATAAAAAATAATTTTACATTAATTGTGAAACGTAAAGTCGAGATTATTTATGTTTCTTTTCAATCTCAACTTCATTCCAATGTCTTTTTTTTTTAACTTCATTTTTCCTACAACGTTTGATTCGATATTTGGATCGATT